>VXBQ01002431.1:287161-326391 GCA_013400175.1 Phainopepla nitens
GGCTGTGCGGGGCGGGCCGCCCCGGCATGCTGGGCCGGCTGCGGGTCGGGCCCGGGCGGAGCGGGGCTGCACCGGGGCCTCCGCGCCGGAAGCCACCGCGGCGACGGCGTCCGGGGCACGGCGGGGCGGGACGGCGGCCGGGAGAGGTCACTCTTCCTGCGCCTGCGCGGCGAGGAGACGGCGCGCGCCTGCCCCGTTCCCGCCGTTTCTCGTGAGGGCGGCGGCGCGGAATGAGCGCTCCGTTCGCAAAGGGCTCGGGCCGCGCATCGCCGTCTGCGGGAACGGCGTCGAGCTCTTCAGCTCATCAGTGCGTGCACTGCCGTCACGCATTGGGGNCCGTCACGCATTGGGGCAGGGGTGCAGCCTGGCCCTTCCCCTGGTGGAGCACAGCACGGCCGGGGCAGAGCGCTGCTCCAGGCTCCGGTGATGTCGTCCCAGCAGTCACAGAATCGTTGAGGTTGGAATAGACCTCTGAGGTCATCGAGTCCAACCTATAACCCAACACTACCGTGCCAAACAGACCATGCCTGCCGCGTCCCCTCTTTCCTTAAACGCCTCTGGGGATGGTGGCTCCACCTCCTTGAGCAGCCCATTCCAATGTCTAATCCTCTTTTCTGTGAAAAAAAATTTGTTCAACATGGATTACTAGGGGAATGTGGGTCAGAATATAATACTCCTACCAGCCAAGAAGCCACATACTAATGAATGCAGTAGAAGATTTCAGAGCTATTAAAAACGTTTTCCACAGAAATCAAAAGCAGCAGAACCAGTAAGAATACATCTGAAACCTGACTGGTAAGCCAGAAACAATACATTTAAAAATTAGAAGCTAGAAAAAGGTTAGAGGAATTAATTGCTAAATTTGTGAAGAAATTCCTCTTGTCCAACCTAAACCTCTCCTGGGACAGCTTAAGGCTAAGTCCTCTCGTCGTGTGGCTGGTTTTGTCGCTGTAATACGTACATTTGTAATTTTTAAAATCAATTAGAAAAGTTAATCGAAACAATTAATTAGGAACATTATGTACAGTGACCTGGGCACAGAGGCTGACCCCCACCTGGCTCCACCCTCCTGTCAGGAACTTGCAGACATAAGGTGACTCCCAAGCCTTTTCTCTGGGCTAAACACACCCAGCTCCCGCAGCTGCTCCTACCAGGACCTGTGCTGCAGACCCTTCCTCAGCTCTGTTCCCTTCCCGGGACACGCTGCACCCCGTCGGTGTCCTTCCTGACCTGAGGGGCCCAGAGTCAGTCCACTGCAGTCAGCAGTGGGGTCAGTCCAGCTTCCCAGGCCCGGTGATGAGGCAGTGACAAGCAGCAATCCAGCTGGAAATGCAGGAAAGCTCAGTGCTGGGTGTAAGCACTGGGACACCACTGTGTCAGGAGAGTTGCCAGAGATCTCCCTGTTGGGAAAGAGGGAATCACCCCAGGTACTGCAGCCACTCCAGGTATTCTCAGGACCTATGGATCCCCAAATTTCTTTATCAGCATTTCTCTCTGAATTTTGAAGGCCGAAAGTTTCCATACACAACAAAGTAATTGTTTTCTCAGTTTTCATGAGTGTTAAAACTTAGTGCTTTGCTCCCCATTAGGCTCTCTATCCCAAACCCTCTTCCTCTGAACCTTTTGGGAAGCAGGATGTCGTGCAGCTATTGCTTGAACACGTTTTTCAAATGACACATTTTTGATTTTTTTCTGTATTCGTGTCTATTTCTGTGATTTACATCATGACTTCTAACTTTAGATGAATGCAAACCACATCTATCTCATGCCTCCTCTGATTGTGGAGGAGCAGAAAAAGGGCTCCGCTCGCCAAGCCAGTCATTAATAAACCCCACAAAGCAGTGATACAACAGCCAGTATTCAATCTGCAAATGGTAATGTATTCTCCTAAAGTCCTGCAGCCATTTCTGTGCTCTGTTAGTGTTTATTTGTAATGTGGTAATTGGAGGCAAGCTGTCTGTTCTGCATCAAACACTCCATCCAACCCTTCTCCTTTTCCAAGGCTCCATACTCTTATTGGGATCAATACCTGACCAGCAGAATTTTCTTGGAATTATTACCTAGCCAAATATTTGGAACAAAATGGCCAGTTGACTCTACAGGACTAACGAACAACTGAAAATAATAATGTAAAAGAAAAACATTTGAAGGAAAGCAGCTGTGTTTCTCTCATTGTTCCTGGAGTTCTGACAGCGTGCATGCTGTCAACGGCATTAGAAACTCAAGTTCTTTCCTAAATTGAGCATTTTGACTCTTCCCATGGATACTTATACGGCTTTATCTCAGGTAAAAATATTGCATTAACAACATATAAATTATTTTAACTACACTGTGATAGCACTTTGAGAAGCTGTCAGGGGAAGCAGCTGTGTTGGGGTGTCTGTGGTGAGCCCGGGGAGGGTTACAAAGGAGCCCCCACTGTGTGAGGAGGGGAAAGGTGCTCTCTGCCCAGGACACTTCATGCATCATTACCTCGGGAAATGAAAGGTATTGATGGAGATTACACAGGGATCNGTGCGTGCACTGCCGTCACGCATTGGGGCAGGGGTGCAGCCTGGCCCTTCCCCTGGTGGAGCACAGCACGGCCGGGGCAGAGCGCTGCTCCAGGCTCCGGTGATGTCGTCCCAGCAGTCACAGAATCGTTGAGGTTGGAATAGACCTCTGAGGTCATCGAGTCCAACCTATAACCCAACACTACCGTGCCAAACAGACCATGCCTGCCGCGTCCCCTCTTTCCTTAAACGCCTCTGGGGATGGTGGCTCCACCTCCTTGAGCAGCCCATTCCAATGTCTAATCCTCTTTTCTGTGAAAAAAAATTTGTTCAACATGGATTACTAGGGGAATGTGGGTCAGAATATAATACTCCTACCAGCCAAGAAGCCACATACTAATGAATGCAGTAGAAGATTTCAGAGCTATTAAAAACGTTTTCCACAGAAATCAAAAGCAGCAGAACCAGTAAGAATACATCTGAAACCTGACTGGTAAGCCAGAAACAATACATTTAAAAATTAGAAGCTAGAAAAAGGTTAGAGGAATTAATTGCTAAATTTGTGAAGAAATTCCTCTTGTCCAACCTAAACCTCTCCTGGGACAGCTTAAGGCTAAGTCCTCTCGTCGTGTGGCTGGTTTTGTCGCTGTAATACGTACATTTGTAATTTTTAAAATCAATTAGAAAAGTTAATCGAAACAATTAATTAGGAACATTATGTACAGTGACCTGGGCACAGAGGCTGACCCCCACCTGGCTCCACCCTCCTGTCAGGAACTTGCAGACATAAGGTGACTCCCAAGCCTTTTCTCTGGGCTAAACACACCCAGCTCCCGCAGCTGCTCCTACCAGGACCTGTGCTGCAGACCCTTCCTCAGCTCTGTTCCCTTCCCGGGACACGCTGCACCCCGTCGGTGTCCTTCCTGACCTGAGGGGCCCAGAGTCAGTCCACTGCAGTCAGCAGTGGGGTCAGTCCAGCTTCCCAGGCCCGGTGATGAGGCAGTGACAAGCAGCAATCCAGCTGGAAATGCAGGAAAGCTCAGTGCTGGGTGTAAGCACTGGGACACCACTGTGTCAGGAGAGTTGCCAGAGATCTCCCTGTTGGGAAAGAGGGAATCACCCCAGGTACTGCAGCCACTCCAGGTATTCTCAGGACCTATGGATCCCCAAATTTCTTTATCAGCATTTCTCTCTGAATTTTGAAGGCCGAAAGTTTCCATACACAACAAAGTAATTGTTTTCTCAGTTTTCATGAGTGTTAAAACTTAGTGCTTTGCTCCCCATTAGGCTCTCTATCCCAAACCCTCTTCCTCTGAACCTTTTGGGAAGCAGGATGTCGTGCAGCTATTGCTTGAACACGTTTTTCAAATGACACATTTTTGATTTTTTTCTGTATTCGTGTCTATTTCTGTGATTTACATCATGACTTCTAACTTTAGATGAATGCAAACCACATCTATCTCATGCCTCCTCTGATTGTGGAGGAGCAGAAAAAGGGCTCCGCTCGCCAAGCCAGTCATTAATAAACCCCACAAAGCAGTGATACAACAGCCAGTATTCAATCTGCAAATGGTAATGTATTCTCCTAAAGTCCTGCAGCCATTTCTGTGCTCTGTTAGTGTTTATTTGTAATGTGGTAATTGGAGGCAAGCTGTCTGTTCTGCATCAAACACTCCATCCAACCCTTCTCCTTTTCCAAGGCTCCATACTCTTATTGGGATCAATACCTGACCAGCAGAATTTTCTTGGAATTATTACCTAGCCAAATATTTGGAACAAAATGGCCAGTTGACTCTACAGGACTAACGAACAACTGAAAATAATAATGTAAAAGAAAAACATTTGAAGGAAAGCAGCTGTGTTTCTCTCATTGTTCCTGGAGTTCTGACAGCGTGCATGCTGTCAACGGCATTAGAAACTCAAGTTCTTTCCTAAATTGAGCATTTTGACTCTTCCCATGGATACTTATACGGCTTTATCTCAGGTAAAAATATTGCATTAACAACATATAAATTATTTTAACTACACTGTGATAGCACTTTGAGAAGCTGTCAGGGGAAGCAGCTGTGTTGGGGTGTCTGTGGTGAGCCCGGGGAGGGTTACAAAGGAGCCCCCACTGTGTGAGGAGGGGAAAGGTGCTCTCTGCCCAGGACACTTCATGCATCATTACCTCGGGAAATGAAAGGTATTGATGGAGATTACACAGGGATCTCCCTCTTCATTTTCCTGACAAAGTACCAGGGCCTCTTTGAAGGAGTTCAGAAGACAGGCACACAGAACTGCAGCAGGTGCCAGCCTTTACTTCTGAAGAGTTGACTTCAGAGCCTGCTCAAATAGATGAGATATTGTAACAGAGTATTCAGCTGTTCAGTAACAGGTCGTGCAGCTCCAGCTCCCCCACCTGCAAGCCTTCCAAGGCTCCATCCCTGCTCCAGTTCAGTCTCCACAATGTTGTGAGAGTGCTGTGGGGCAGAGGCTCCGAGTGTGATCTGACATCATCTCTGTGTCAGCTCTCAAACAGCACCAGTTTCCAGGAGGCTTTCATGACCCCATCCCCTGAAACAAAAGCCCAATGAGAACGAGACAGTGTGGCAGCAAGGAGAAAAACACTGCCAAGGGCTTTGGGCAGTCATGTTCCCCGTGGAGGTGGAGAGCTTTTAAACCCCCATGGGACCTGCCGTGGTAAAGGGCATGTGGTAGGGGATTTAGGAGTAACCAGGTGGAGCTGCTGTCAGCTGTAGTCACCAGGGACAGTTTCCATGAGTCCTTCTAAGCTGCTTTAAACCTCCCTGAGATTTGCTCTGACACTGCAGTGGTGACTGTGGGGACTTTCTTTTCTCTGAGAGTAAAACCACGCTGAACCTGTCCCTCTTTCTGTGGACACATCTGCTACAGCTCCCATGTCATCGTGCCATCCGTGGGCTTCGTGCTGACAGTAACTGCACGGTGTGAGAGCAGCAGCCAAGGGACTGGAGACACTGAAGGAGCATCTGTCTGACTGTTGAAGGGTAAAGGAGCCCCTTTCCCTCAGGAGTGTTGCAATAGAGATGTTACTATTTTTAAAACAGCGCCAGTGGAAAAACAACAAAGGGATTTGTTGTATTTCTGATGAATTCTGGTCTGTTTGGGAACTCTTTGCAAGAACAAACATTAAGAATCTCAGAAATGTTAGTATTTTCAGTGTTTCTGATTATATATACAGGTTTTGGGGGGTGGGAGTAACAAAACAAAACTTGGGCTGTTACTGAACTCACAGCGCAAAATCAACAAGAAAAGGGACCAAAAGAGTTACATTTTATTTAGGCAGCAAAAGATCTCTTCTTGTGTTATCCAAAACAAAGCATACATTAAACCAATAGAGTTATTGCACCAATCTCTCATTTAATCTTTTAAGATCATAAAAATTTCAATTTTCTCTGTGAGACTGTTCTGGGCACACACAGCACTTGGGATTTCTGTGTTTATAAAACAGAACCCACCTCACTTCTTTGAAATTGCTTTGGCTCCTGAGTCACCATCCAACCAATCTTCTCCTCAGCAGGCAAACAAGCACATATTTTACAGTCAATGAAATATCTTTATTTCAAAAAGATTACAGAAAACATTTTCTAGACATTTATTCTTTTTTTACTAAGTAATAGAAGAGAAGCAATGATTTATATGACTTCTCTATTTTAGTTGTTTCAAAAAAACTGTTAACAAGGCTTCATATTTTAAAGGGAAATTTGATCTTTACAGTTTTCTACTAAATGAGACATAGAAGTATTATATGTTAGGTGTTGAAAATAATGAAAGCTATCACAAGAAGCACAGTTTAAAAGCCTGTCTGTAGAGACTTTATGAAGAAGAGAAACCTAGTGGTACATTTGTGTAAAATAATGAACAGTGCAGAACAGGCCAGGCAAGCATTCCCAGTTCTTCTTTATTCCTGATAAAGGAAAGGGGAGAGCTTTTGAAATTGGAAATTCTAATTTCGTTCAGATTTGGAAAGTGAAATGGAAACACAATCATTCAAAGCTCAGAGGAAGAAATACCTCCAGCTTTACTGCCAGTTGATCACAGAGCAGCATAGGATATTCACAAGTATCCAAAACCCACTAAAATTTCCCAGGGATAATGCACCTATCTAAAAAATTGTGTCAAGATAAAAAACATAGGAGCTGAACAACTTCCTGTTTAAAGAATAAATTCATCACCATCTAAAAGACCAGGAAAAGTTCCCCAAGGCCGTGTGTCACCCCAGGAGTGTAGTAGAGAGGATTGAATACAGTGCTGGTGGCTATTAAAGGCAAAGTCTTGATGAAGTCTGACTCTTCATAGGATTCAGAATATATTTTCTTTAAGTAAACATTTTGGTCCTACTCATTTCTTTCCTCAGGAACATCAGGAATAAAGTGTCATTATACCTGATTAAGCTGGACCTCTCCCCAGTGAGCCAGGAAAATGGTCTTGCCTCAAGAAACAGATTCAGAGTTCTCTCCCACCATTTGTAAGTTGTTCTCTATTTACTTGCACACACCCCTGTGGAGCCCTGAGCATGGTCTGTCTGTGGCACACTCACAACATCTTCCTGAAGTGAATCAGGATAAATCTCTCCTTCCTTTCATGAGCATGTTGATGCTTTTGATCCATGTTGGGTGTTTTTTGCTGTTCCAAATGCAGTGTGTTTGCTCAGATCTCTTTACAACTTGTGAAGTACAGAAATGTATTTCACTGAATGGGAAATTCATTCATTAATAAGGAGCTGCCCCTTATGAAGGCATCTCCATGGGGAATTAGCATGTGCTTTGTGCTGAGCCTGTTCACTATGACAAGCCTGACATGATCTATGTGGTTTGTGAAGGAAAGGCTACCCAGAGCTCTGGCACTTGAGGGTGCAACTCTGATCTGAGACTTTGCCAGCAGCAGCAGTGAAGCCTCCTCAACAACAGTATAGATATATATGTGATGGGAGGCAGGTAAATGCTGCTTCTCATTCCCCACTTGAATGATTAAAAACCTGAGGTATAAAGAGATTAAAAAGAATACCTGAAGATGGTTATCTCCCAGACTCAGTAGAGTCACTCACTGTTCAGCGTCCCTGAAAATTCAGAACAGTAAGGCATGACTTTTGGGGTGCCCTAAAATATTTTCAAGCCAAGACCAGTGAACTGGATTGAGATAAACATCTGTTCCTGTCACTCTGAAACTGAATATTCCAGCACAGCTGCCCCACAGCTGTCACCAAAACAGCAGGATAGCAGGGTGACCCCACACCATGACTTTATTTTTTCTCAGGAATGTAGAGCCAGCAAGGAAAGGGAATTTTCAAGTCAAGGTCTGGGCCCATATTCTCTGTCGGACACTATCTGAAGTCTCTGCCCTGCAGTGCAGACAGGAGGCCCCCACATTACACACACAGCTGTACATTACCTGGCACAGGCAAGGATTTGGTCCCTGTGTAGCTACAGCTCCTCTGGGAGAACAGGATAAGTTTCCTCAGGAAGGCTGAGCCCCACCATCTCCCAGCAGTGCTGCTCCTCACCCCTGCCCAATAAAAGCTCCCTCAAAAGGCTGACAGAAGTTATGGACACACTTTTCACTGGCACAGCAAAGGGCAGCACAATGCCAGGGGTGAAAGCAAGAGCCAACAGCTTCTCTCCAGGCACAGCATGGCTATAATAATGGTAGAGCTTGACTGGGTAGGAGACAGCAGAGTCTTTTCAAAGCTGATCTCAGAATGCAAAATGAACAGGATCCCAGGACCTGGGACCCATGATAAATTTCACCGATTTCTGGTCCCAGAGCAGTGAGACTGTTGTTTCAAGCTTGGCTCCTAAAAGATAATTAAATACATATTTTTCAGAGATAGCCACAAGAACAAGCCACTCCTTGCACTCACATCTTCCCCTGGAGATGCAATGAGCAACAGGAGAGATGTGAATCACTTAGTGTTACACTGGAAAGAGCTTGTCTGGGATATACAGAACACATCTGAATCCCTGCAGAGCCTTGCTCATTCTCCTGCTCTGCCTTGTCTGTAAAAACAAGGAGGCTGAGGTGTGCTGTCCAGTGTCATGTCTGAGGTATGGCTGGGATGCTGACAGTGTTGCACCAGGGCTGTACACACAAAGCACAGCTGGGAGAGAAATGGTCCAGCTTCTCCTTCAGTGGGAGCTGCTGGCTGACACCACACTACTGCTCTGGGACAAGTACTGGAATGCCACTCCAGAAAAGAGGCATTTTGCTTGAAAACAATAACCAGCTCCAGCTGTCATGTGTAAAAGTGCAGTCTTGGTCTCAGATATTAATCTGGTTTCAAACAGAGCAAAATGAGTGGAGAATCAAGTACCCTGACACAGTGACATTCAGAACAACTGCGTCTCCCGGTGTTCTGAGCAGGATAATGCCATTACTGAGCACAATGCTGCTAATCTCGGCTCCATTCTTTCCGCTGGAGGGGAGAACATCAAAGCTTTAACATCTGCACCTTTTACCTGGTATCTGTCTACTGTCTCTCTCCTCTCCCCTCCCTCTTCCCTAGTCCATTTTGAGCTGAAATCCTTGCCTTATCGCATTCAGCAGTTGTCTGATCATTGCAGGAATTAAAAGAACTTGGAGCTGTATCTTGGCTTGCATGACAGCATTTCTAAATGTCTGCAAGTGTCTGGCAAGCAGAACTTGGTGCCAGAGTCTCTTTCCATAATACCTTGGAGTGACTTGGCATATTCATCACTCTGGAGGGTCCCTGAACAGACCCTCAGTAGCACAGCTTGCACAGAGAGACACAGGCAAGCTGCCTCCAGCCTTCAGAGAGCCACTGTCTTAGAGAGGTTTTGTGGACTGTGAAGTAGGATGACAGCCAGGAATGAAGTCCCATACCCATGCTTCCAACAAGCACTGACTTGTTTATACAGTCCCCTCTGATAATATTGTGTTGGAAAGTCCCAGCCAAAATAATTTCCTTGTCACACTGTAGGGCTGCACCTGTTTGTTAATGCCCAAAGGCATCTATCTCATATTAGCACAATGACCTGTGAATAGAAGGAATGAGCTCTATATAGCATTGTGGTAACCATGAAACTCAGGAAGTCCTAGATGTTATAAAAGGGCTATAGACATCCAAGAGAGTTTATTAAGCAGCAAATTGAGCTACCCCGATGCCTACAGTACAACAGAGATAAGGATTTTATAGTCAAATAGACTGATAAGGATTTTATAGTCAAATAGACTTATTTGCAGTCAAATAGACTTTAACTCTGGATTGAAAACATCAAATCTGCACTGCATTACAGTCACTGCAACAATGTTATATTAAATTCTGTTTAGGAACCTTATTTGTAACTTGCTTTCATAGATCACCAGTTACCTGAATACAGAACTGAAGAATTTTTGCCACAGGACTGGTTTTTAAGTGGGCACAGGTGTGCATGCAAGGCAGTTTATTAATTTATTTCTCCTAAGATGGTGCAGGGTACCAGAAATATCAGAATACATGAGAGTGTGACCGGATGATGAGAACACTGTAACAAAGGGGAAATATGTGCTGAGAATCAGAAAGCAGCTGCTCATTCATCAGTGGAATGGCCCCATAAGGATCCAAGGGGAATGCATGACTTGAAACAGAACTTGAAGAGACAAAACAGTAATGAGTGCACTGGAGGGCACAAGGAGTTTCTGTCCCAGCTCTTCCATTTGACAGGACACCTGTGCAGCTGCTGCCATGACTGCTAGTGCTTGTTAACGAGAAGTCTCAACAAGAGAAAAAAAAAAGCAGCTGAAAATTTCCAGGCACTGTCACCACTAAAAACCCTCCCACACCTAGATTCACAAATCACTACTTTTTGAGAGTCTGGAATAAATATTTACCCCTGAGAATTCAAAATCTGCTTTTCTCTGGGTATTTAGCAGCACTTTTCAAGTAAAATCTGCCTCCTAGATCCTCAGCTGATGGCAACACAATCATTGTAAGATGTGTTCAATGACAACACTTTTTGGTGCAGCAGCAGAGATGACAGGATTTACAAGCCTCTGGATGCTGCACTTGTCCTGTCTCAAGAAGAGGAAAGCAAAGCTCAGCAGTCTAAGATCAACTCATCAGGGATTTAAAAAAACTGGAAGAGAGAACAGGCTGAAAAGAGTTATACTTTCTATCCACAAGGAAATATAATGTAAGTGCTGTTCTTCAAGGGAAGGTGGAAGAAGTAGCAATTAAAGGCTGCCTGAACAGGAGCTATACAAGATAGAAGGAAGTGACTGCTTCAGTCACAGCTGGGATGGGGAGTGCAGAAAGGTGAAGGCAGCACAGGAAATAGTCCTGAGGCTGACTCAGAGACAATTTGTAAGGCACCAGGTTGCTGAGGAAAGGCAGGTTTGGACATGATCACTGTGGCCTCCTGCTGCTTGTGTCCCTCTGTCCTAGAGAGCCACATTCACGCTGTGAGCACACCCAGAGCTGCACACATGAGACAACATCCACAAAGAGGAAAGTGAGAAACTCCATATGACTGGTGCAACTTGTAGGGAAACTTTTGCCTCTTAATTGTTTTCACCTGTGAGGGCTTGAACAGTGCTGCAAATGCTGCTGGTGTAGAAACAGCCATGGATGAGTCAGAACATGGAAATAGCTCAGCTGACAGTAAAACAAAGACCCTGGTCTCCTGCCATAATGTAGAGGCAGTCACTGTGTTTGGAAAAGAGTAGTTCCCAATTGTGCATTCCAGTATACAGAGCAATTGCCAGAGAACCTAACATTTCTGCAGAACCTTGTTACCTCCTTCAGCCCTTTTATTCCCTCCAAAACTTCCTTTCAAAGACACTTTCATGCAAACTGGCACATGCCTTTCCCTTTTTCAAAGTACTTGCAGAGCTTTTCCCCCACTCTGCCTAAATTCTTTAATCAGCTCATTTTTCTTCTGCTTTTCTACCCAGTACACACTGGGAATGACAAACTTGAATATTACTTAGTGCTCTGGACAGGACTTGATGATGGACTTCTTGAACTGCTTGGCACATTTCCACTGCCAGATGCAGGACAAGAAGTACGTGTGGTTGCAGTTGGAAAGGATCCCAAACCTCCTCTCAGAGGCTGGGGGTTTCTCACACAGCACTTCCATACAGATGCTGCACACCTTGACCTGACCGGCCTGGAAAGCAAAGGCCTTCTCCATATCAAGCTCAAATGTTGCCATGCACATCATCTTGTGAGCCTTTCTCTGTTCTTGGTTGAAAGGGTGAAGCACTTGCAGGCCGCACACCTCACCCATGACCTTGTGGAGGTTCAGGCAGCACTCTCCCAAGTGCCACACTCCCTCCACCATGTATGGCCACAGCTGCTCCCTGTCACCACAGGAGCTCCCAGCTACCAGATCTTCAAGTCCCCTGCAAATTGCTTCCAAGTAGCAATGGGGCTTCACTTCCAGATTGTTATTTTGGTCGCTGCAGCACAGCACAACTCTGAGGGCACTGGACTTGTGCTGCTCTTCACTCAAGCCACACAGATTTCTGTACCTGAGTGTCCTCTTGCCCTGCTTGCTCCCTGTGGTGGTGGGGCCACACTCAGGGGCTGTGGGGGACTGGAGGGGCAGCACAGTGGCTGTGGCTCCCCTGGGGCTGTGAGCCTCATGTGATCACACTGTACCAAGCACTGCAGGCACACTGTCCCTTCTGATAGTACTTGAAGATGGTGGAGGATTTGCTTGTAGGCAAATCATGTGAGAACAGACACTTGTTTGCCTCCCAACACACTCTGCACGTAGTACCTGCGTGTCACCTGCTCTGTGCTCATCTTGGCAGCGTGCTGCCTGGCCTCCAGCCCCTGACTTCTGGCTGTTGAACACAGAGAGTCCAAAGGACAGCAGCAAGAACAGTCAGAAGTACAGCAAATGAGCCCTGCAAGGACGTACAGAAAAAATGACTTGATTTAGTCCGGGGGAAGTGGAAGAGATGCATGATAATACCCTTCAAATAGGTAAAAGTGCAGTATAGAAGGTAATAAACTATTATCTGTGTCTGTCAGGAGACAAGAAGTGATAGGTTGCAGTAAGGGCGATTTATTGGTTACAATTAGGAAGGGCTCACATTAGTGTGGGGAGTAGATGAAGCCACCATCACAGGAGCCTTGGAAGAGATGAGATACCCTGCAATCAGGGATTGGTTAGCCAAAGAAATTTCCTCTCCCTCATATTTATTTCCTATGATCTTTTCTTATACTATGCACATGAAGAAAATACTCTAGAACATCTCCCCACTCTCTGGGAGACCTGTGAGCAGTGCTTTAATAGCTGTGTCTCAGGCTCTGGCTGGGCTGTTGTAGCTGCTTGGGTTGCAGTGAGATTAGCTCATGTCCTTTTAATGACATAATTAGAAAAAACAGGATTCCAAATGAACTACTGGGTACTAACAACAACTGTCACTGATTTTATGTGAAGCCAACTGGAATTTCACACAACAGACTGCAGTGCCAGGCAGACCTTACAAGGATTGCAGTAAGACATCATTGCCACTGTAGCAATCTCGAGCTGCGGCACTCCTTGAAGCAACAGACCGTTTCAATCAGTTCTTGCCATGGTAGTTTTGTTATCTCACCTTTATTTAATTGTATCCTGCAGGGTTGTCCTGGAGACTTGAGATCTGCTCTTTGAAACCACTCAATTCTTATATGCAACCTAGGAAAGAGAAATGGGATTTCACACAGCAAAGTTGTCAGTAACAAAACTGGACCAAAAATGCTGAACCACTGCATAAATGCATTAGCTGGTGTCCAGCAACCCAGCTGTCTGCTGAGCTCAACCTTAGAGACTGGCTCCCAGCAACTGAAGCCCTAAATTATTATTTTAATAATCGTGTCTGAATTCTTGGCTGAAGTCAACTGCCACTGCAGTAGGCAAGTCAAACTTTACCCTGGCCTCACTGCCTGGGTTTGCTATCCCTGTGTGTACACTCACACCTTAGGTTTGACTGTCTGCTCCCCAGTTTTCACATGCAGATCTCTTGCTGATTCCTCTTTTGAAGGTTTTTGTTTCTGGTGCTCAGATCTTGGCTGACAGGAGTGCAGCCATGCTGTGTGCTGATTGCAGCTGGCAGGTGGATTAGAGCCCATTCAGATGGCTGTGAAATGCCTCTGTGAGACAGAAATGGCAGAACAATGGATTATTTCACCATGAAGAGCCCAGAAACTGATGCAGACAGTCACGTTGAGGAGACAAGCTGAGGAGCATGAAGACATAAAGCAATTTTTGCTTCTACAAGCCCCACGAGATCTTTCCTGCTCAAAGTTTTGGAGATCTGCTGCCAGCTCCCTTCCTCCTCACCTAAGCTGGTTGATTTCTCTAAGGTACAGGATGTTCTCAATTTTTTCCAAAATATGTGGGAGCTACAGTTGCCAAGGAACAAAACCTCGTCACTCTTTTCCTGAAATGCATAATTCCTCATTTCTCAGTTTCATGGAATGGACAGATGAAGCTGTGATCTATGACACTTGCTCCATATCAGGATCATTTAGACTCCAGCCTTGCCCCTGGATAAATCTGTTGGATACAGAGTTCAGGGTGAGGAAGGGATCTGACTGCCCTTTTGTCTCTCATCTTCAAAAACAAAACTGGGGATGCATTTCACATTCACTGAACTGACTCAAAGACCAGTGTAATGAGATTTCATTAAGAATACAGCGATGCTGCAGCCGGCGAAAGGCAGCCTGACATTTTTTTCAAGAGGTGTCCTTCCTCCTCACCTACTGAAAAGCACTCATCTGGTTGATCCCAAGCAAGGTCAGAACAAAGCTGATAGATCCCACTCCTTCATAGGAATTAGGAGCAAAGTTCAGCTCCTTGTAGTATTTGTGGAACTAAAGGAGGTCCACAGAAGGACAAACAAGATGATGAGGGATGAAGAAGCTGTCTTAGGAGATGTAAATTGAACCAGCAGAGAAGAATGCTGAAAAATGAGGACAGCACCAAGATTTGTAAAATGAAGAAGGCCCTAGGTAAGCTCTGGTTCAGCTGCTGTTCAGGAAGCCCTGGAATCAGCAGGCATTTGCTGAATCTAATTGGAGGTTGATTTTAACAGATAAAAGGAAGTGCTTTTTTACACTGTGCAAGTGAACTTCTGGAACTGGCTGCCCTGGGAAGCAGACAGAATTGTCAGAGTCAGGCAGCAATTAGACAAAATTACAAGCAAAAAGTGGAGACATGGACACTAAATGCCCTAGGCAGGGATGTCCACTTTAACATAGCTGATACAACAATTGTGGCTGTTGTTAGAAGAATGAGGGGAATGGACCTCTAAAGTGGCCAAGCAAGTGTGCTTTCCCTAAATAGCATCTTTTATTGCCTCAGTCTATAACAGAGTACTGGACATGATGGATCTGGGTTTGTTGTTATTTCTTATTTGTCTCTAATTTGATAGAGGCTCTGTTCTTCCTGCGCCATGGCAGAGTTCATTCCACTTTGATCACGCTCCCAGTACAGCAAACAATCTACCCCAGGTTACATAAAGAACCATATAACCTCCAGATTTCATCCAAAGGTTTATCTTCTCCTGAATATCTTGAAATCTTGTTCTGTCCCCTAATTTCCTTCTTCCTTCCACACACGAGCAAGAAGCATCATGTGGCTGAGCTGCCTGTGAATCTTGAAGATGAGCAGTGTCTAAAAGTTTGTGACACATTAGCAGAGCGACACAGTGACAACTCCATGCCTGTGCACTTCAATAAGCTAGTTATAAACAAGAGGGTTTCTCCTCTAATGTTCCCAGTCCTTGCTACCACACTGGAGAGGACTGGACTAATGAAGATTTCCTCCTGTGAGCTCCATGAGGCATCTGCACTATTCCTTCTGAATTCATTACAGTGAACAGAACATAGACCAGAAAAAGCATTCTTTGCTGGCTATAAGTCATGAGTGACACTAAGGTATTGCTATTAGCAGCAGAAAAATGCTTTCCTCCCCCAACCTCATCCAGCCCCATGCACATACTACACTTTGGCAAAGGGTGATAGGGTGTCTGGATGGAAAATTAAATAGAGGTTGTGTTGTCTGAAGATAAATTGGTACCTCCCTCGGCGTGAGTGACTTTGTATTTTTCTGATTTGTCTTTTAACTTAAAAAACACTGAGACTAGAGATAAGGATGAGCTTTAAAACCCTAGCCTTTGTCCCCTCCCAGGCTCTCCTGAACAAATCCTGTCTCTGAAATGAGCTCAAAATGAAGATAAATGTTCTGGCAGTAATATGCAATATTATTTTTGGCACTTGAAGAATCTCAAGCTAGATAAGGGAAAACTGAAAGGAAAACAAAGCTCTGGTTTTTTTTCAAATGCAAGGGATCAAATTCTCCTTACCCATATAAACCCAGAATCCTTTCTTTTTTTCCAGATTATTGCAGTAATTCCTGATTTTCACCAGAGTAGCTGATTATGGGGCTTTATTTAAAACCCAGCACATTCAGAGACCCTGGTGGAATCATACAATAACAGAACTGAAAGACAAAGGCATGAGAAAACAGTGCCAACTCCCCAGCTTCTGCCCAAAGGCTAATTTGGTTTTAGACCATGTTAGCTGTAACAATGATAAGATTAACACCTGATATCAAGGGAAAGGCTGAACTGTCTGAGACCTCCATCAGCAGAACAGAACTCTCTCCAGCCCCTCTGGCACATTAACATACGTTAGAGGAATGGCCTCTTTCCTGGACTAGTATATATTTCCCTATAGAGCCTTTGTGCAAAGCTCAGAGCAGTGTTTCTGCTGATACATTTATGGGTATGTTGAATAAAACATGTGCCATTTGACATTGTTTGCTTGGGCTTCCATGGAGAATGGGAGAGGGCACCAACTGCTGAAGGGCAGAGAACCATGAGAGGCTGAATCTGGCCTTTCCAGGAGCAGGATGAAGCACAGCAGATGCAGGAGCATGTCAGGTTTTTGTTTCTGAGAGAGCCCTGACCTAAGGACCCAGCTCACCCTGCATTGGTTGAAGTGCCAGCTGTATATATTGCCTTAAAACAAGGAAAAGTAAAAGCCCAGACCTTTGCTCTCTGTACATGCATTACCTCGTTACAAATGAGTATGCTTTGGAAATTAAATGGGAAGGGATTTTCAGAACAAGCTAAGTGTTTTAGAGGGAAAATTTCCAGTGCTCAGAAAGGTTCCTGTGTCCAAAGTACAGCCTGTGCTCTTCAAATTTCAATGTGCTTTGTCAAGGCTGGAAGTTTGATAAGAGATTCTGGTCCTCAAGAGCTCTTAGAGCATCTTGTTCTAGGAAACAACAGTTATTGATGCTGCTGGTTTTAAACTAAGAAGTTGTCACATCTCAGCTGTTCTTGAATTTGACTGGCATGTGAGGAATGGTTGCATGGAATAGCTAGAGGCATTGCCACCTGTTGTGTCTATTCAAAGGTAATAATTTTCTAGACAATTAAGAACTGTCCAGTGGTACATTTTATAATACAAGATTTGTATGATGTGACCAGGAGAAATAGGACTTTTCTAAATTAATTCAGAGTCTCCCTCCTAAAAGCTGAATATCCTCAGGTCAGTACAGAGAAGCAGCATATTGAGAAGGATGTCAGCAGGAATCAGGAAGAGTCCTAGAGGAAATTCGTTTGGCCACCAGGTACAACACTGTCTTCCAGATAAGCTTTGATGAAACACTTGTTCATTTTCATTTCTGCCACCGTGTTTCCAGCTCTGCAATGAAATTCCTCATCCCTGTCAGCTGTTTCCAGTGACAGGAGTGGTTCTGTCCTGCGTCAGTAACACCAGGGCCAGCTCAGCAGAGAGGAACCCAGCTGGCCAGGCAGTCACAGGTGTGCCTTTGGCAAGGAACAGGCAGTGGGAAGATGACTCCAAGATTATCTGTAACTACTCAAGGATGTGCCCCTGACACCCACAGAGCAAGGCCATACCCTGTCCTGAACTCTAAATAGTTCAAAAGCTTAAAAAGCTGCCGGTCTTTGGTTTCATGGAACTGATCATGGCAGTAAGGCCATCTTTAGCAAAGTGTTAATATTTTGGGAACCTTCATTGCCAAGAAACTTCTGTTTCATGGAAACAAATTAATTCTTGTCTTCTATGTAGTCACAATAGTTAAAACATACTCTTTATTCGCTCTGTTCACCCTTTGTTAAAGCTTTGCTTCCTTGCTCCCCACCTGCTCTTGTTCTGTTTGGTACTGGACACCAAGGCCCCTTTCCCTCAATAGAGGCATCACAGTTTTCCACAGGAACATGTATGCAGAACTAAGAGCTGGTTTCCTTGCCAGCAGTGGGTGTGGAAGGTTGTAACTTTTTCCAACGGCAAGGAAAAAACAGTGAGCTCACTGGCACAAATCTGTCAGTGAAGCTGCACAAGTGTATTAAACAGAGCAAACAAGAACTTTACTGTTGCTTTTCAAGTAAATAATTTCTCCTTCTCAGTTTGCTCCAGCATAAAAATCCCTCTGCTCTGTACATGCCACTGCCAGTATTTATTTTTGAAGAACTTGGATCTATTAATTTATTTATCCATATTTAGTTTAAAAGTCTGGGCTCAAAATTAAACAGTCATTCATAATGTCATTATCTGCCTTGCTCTGCAGTTAGATACCATGTGTAGTGTCACAGGACAAAACCTTTGGCAAGGCCTCTAGAAGAGCAATTTAGCTCCTCATCCATCTTGCCTGGCAGCATGATTGTCTTCCAAGCTTGCACTGCTAAATTTGTTATTTTACTCTGACTTATATTATTGAGTTTTAAATCACTTTCTGAAGTGTTTATTGGTAATAGTTAAATCCTTTACATTCATTTGAGCTAGTTTTGAAACATAAACATTTCCTTGTATCTTGGAGCTTGATGGAAAGGTGGGGAGAAGTTCCTCGTGAGGATGGATTGTAGAAATGACCAGCTCATTAAGCAGAGACAGAATTTACCAGTGCTATGGAGGAGAATATCCTCCTCCTTCCATCAGGATGAAACAGCAAACTCCCCCTGCCACTCCAGAGCACTCACATGAGGAAGGTTAACTTGTGTCTTGTTTCTCCCATCATGTCTTGGCCTGTCAGGAAGCAGATGACCTGTTTACTGGAACACCAATGATTTCCTGACAGGATCTTCATAGATCCTGAATCTCCCTGGGTAGAAAGCCAGGCTGTGATCTGCAGGGCCAGGTGCTGAGGAGGTTATTAGGCATCAACATGCCCATGCTTCCAAGTGTGAAGTGTGGTCTACAGCCCCCCCAGCATTGATGTCTCTTGGGAAGGAACCAGAAACAACTTTATTATACCTATTTAGGAAAATGGAGCAGAGGATCAGAGAGCAGAAATAAACAGAGAGTTTTAAATCTAGTGTGGCAGTTGGAAGCTGAGCTGGAGAAAAAAGGCCAGAGGCAGGTCAGGCTGGAGAGAAGGCAGGATTTCAAATAAGCCCTTTGGTAACTGATCTCTTGAGGGCCAGATGAGACAGCCCAGCAGGCTGATCCAGGCCAGTGTACTCAGTACTGCAGGTCCTCTTACCTCTTGCCCTTGCTTCAGTGAAGACCTACAAATCAAAGTTTTTCTTTTAATTTTATTTTTAATGAGGAGGTCTGTTGAGTCTCTTTCCTGCATCTGGGAGTTACTTTCCAATCTGATGAACACTGACTTTTAGAGATGACACCAAGATCACAGTAGCAATCAAGGCTCCTTTGATGGCAGAGCTAAAAATACACTCCCCAGCTGACACAAGCCTTCAGGAGGAGAACATAGAGTTTGGTTTGAAAGAATACATCTTCCTAAGCCAGAGGACACCACATTTGTGACAACCATGCAAGCAGATTACATCTGTCTTCTGAAATGAAGTGCCCATATACAGACCCATACTACCTTCAGCCTCAGCAAGGAGAAAGGTTTAAACTCTCTGAGTGCCTTGGAGAATGGTTTCATTGACAGTTTTTTGCCTCTCTGGTCATGTTGGTATATGTCAAGTTATTGCATGGCAGGAAGCACATCTTAGGGTCTTTAGCAGCTTGCCTTTGCCAATCCCTTAGGAAAGGAAAGAGCTGGGGCAGATGATCAAGAGGACAGGAGTGAAACAACCTATCTGCTTCCCTTCCTGCTCTCCTCCCTGCTAATTCCAGGGTGTTGGCACACAAGTCCTGGCTAATGAGGCGTTCCCAAAGCCCTGCTTTTGCACTTGTTAAGGGAGACTGTGGTAAGTAGTGCCACTGCCACCTCCTGGGCTTTCTGAGGACTTGAGCACATCCCGTGGGTTGCAAATGCAGATTTATGCAAATACTGGGCAAGAGATCATGGACTGCCCAGCTTCAATCTATGCCAGCCCACTCTCTCCCCAGGTCAGAGGAGTCATGGCACTAACAAGCAGGTGTTTGCAGAACAGAGTGCAGCCTCGCTCCCCTTGGAGGCATTAGCTAAAGATGGATCATTAAGGCTTTTGGCTAGGAGACGTACAGATGAACAATCACACACAGTGTCAGCTCCACATTTGTAATGTGCAATGTGTCAGGGGGTAAAAGGTTGAGCAACCCACTTTGGCAAATGGAAATAGCAAGAAGGGTGTATTTTTCTAGCTAAATGAAAGCCTTCTCTGTGTGTTATTTTTTCTTGTGTCTCCATGCATGACTTGAAGGCAGCAAAAGGAAAAATTAATTTATTTGCTCAGACAAAAATACACCAGATTTATTGTTTTGAGAGATACAGGGGGTATTTCGTATTTCTACATGGCTGCCCTCGCTACAACTGGCAGCACAATGTTCTATCAAAAAAAGGCATTCACCCAAGAATGTCTCTGGGCCCAGCCAGCCTCAGTCCTGGAGGTGGATGTCCCATCCCTAAACCTCTGTGGGCAGTGCTCCATTGCCAGGAGTCTGTTTGATGCTCCCATTTAGGGTGTTGGCCCTGAAGATGTAAGACCTCCCTCTAACTGAGCCTTCAGTGTGGATGCTTTCGGGCTTGTTCTGGCAACGGAAGAACATAAGGAAGCCATTCCGGTAGTTCTTGTTCATCCATCCATACAGCAGGGGGTTGACAAAGGTAGAGCACATGGCCCCGACATGGAAGACAGTGTACAAGAGTTTGTACTCATGGAAGATAAGAACCAGATCAAGATCAATGGCAAGCTGGAATATGTGGAAGGGGAGCCAACAGACTGCGAATACCACAACTACCATCACGAGCATTTTGGTTGTCTTCCTCCTCCGGCACTGGTTTTCATTCCTAGAAGTGGGACTGACGTGGTTTTTCAGCTTGAACCAGATCCTGGTGTAGGCATAACAAATAATTGCAAGAGGAAGAACGTACTGCAGGAGGAGCATGGACAGACTGTAGATGGTGGCATCTCTGTTGTTACCAGAGGGCCATTTTTCTGAACAAACAGCCATTTTGAGGTTAATGGATGGGATTTCCTCGTATCGGTACTCCCTGAAGATGGCCAGAGGCCCTGCTAGGACAGCTGCTGCCAGCCACATGACAGCTATGATGGTGAAGCTGAGCTTCTTGGAAATCCTGCTGTCCAGGTGGAAAACAATACAGCGGTATCTATCCAGGGCAATCACAGTCAGGGTGAGAGTGGACACATGGACACTCAGAGCTTGAGCATAAGGAACCAGGTGACAAAGCACGGCTCCAAACTTCCACTCGTCCAGCAGGGTGTACACTAGAGTGAAAGGCAGACAGAGTGTGTCCACCATCAGGTCTGCCAGGGCCAGGTTAGCTATGAAGAAGTTGGTGACAGTCCTCATGGTCTTGTACTTCACTATGATGTAGATGACCAGGGAGTTTCCGATGAACCCCAGCAGAATGATGAGGGAGTAGGCAGCAATCAGGATGACCTGGACCCCCAGGATCTTGGTGCTGTCCATCATGACACTGCGGGATGCAGAGAGATCCTGGGTAGGAGGGACAAAGTCCTTGGCATGCCAGCCCTGTGGCAGCTTCTCATCTAATGCTGTCTTCTCCACAGTGAATGTGCTGTTGGCTCCCTCCAATGGTCCCATGCCTGGCCTGAGACTTTCCATAAAGAGGAGAAGGAGGTCTGGAACACAGACATAGCAGAAGTGAGAGCAAGGGTTACGCTCATCTTTTATGAGATTTACTTGCCTACAAAAATTCCCTAATGCCTTAAGAACCTTTAGAAGCCTTAGGAAAGGACAAAAACTAGGCACTCTCAAAGTCAAGGTGTTCTTCTCCATCTCCCCGTAACAATTTATTTATTTCCAGATTGTGCACCAGGTTTTTTTTCTGTTTCTTATTTCTCACCTCTCCAGGTGAAAATATCTGTTCTCCTGCCTCTGCATAAGTCTCTGCCACTGCTCCTGCTAGTGATGCTACCACTCAATCCACCCAGTACTGTCTGCTCTCCCTCCCAGTAATGTGGGTGGCACAACTAATGCCATTTTATAAGCCACTTTCTATGATCAAATGTGTCAAATAGTCATTCCCTGGCCCTCATTATCAGGCCCTCAAGGTCCTGTGAACCAACTAGACAAACTAGTTTTCTTCTTCCTTCCCCTACCAGTCTCAGGGTTCCCAGGCATGAGGCAACTGTTGCCTTCCTTGCTGGCTTTGAAGGTCACAGGCACCAGCCAGGCAGGTGCTGTTCATGTCCCCATCACAGAAAAGGGAAGTGTGGCAGCACAGAGAGCACAGTTACAAGTGCTAAGTAAGGAACTACTGGACAGTGAGACCCATGAACCACATGACCAGGAGAAATCTCCACCATCCTCTGCTCCAAGGATTTGGTGAGTGGCTCATATTCTTTTATAGGATTTTTGAGTCTAGATTATGATTGTTATAATGATACAAACCACGTGTTAGGATTTGGCCCAGTCTGAAGAGGGTCCAGGTGATTAGAAATTATAAGTTGTGTTATCAATTCTGTATTACTTAGGTGATTAGAAATCATAAAGTGTTTATAAATTCTGTATTTTGCTATTTGTAGATTATACTGTTCTGCTTGTAGAAATCCTGTGCTGTTACAGTCATAAATTCTGATCTACACTAATCATAATGCCCTGATAAAGAAACAAAGCTTTAACTGTCACTGTGATTTAGAGGCATCTTCATTCTGCCAAGGATCCCTAAAAAACCTCTCTGTCCTCTCAGTGCTGGTGACACCCAGGCATTGGCAGGCTTAGCAGAGGAGGGAGCTCCTACAGGGACATGCATGTGCAGGGCATAAGCCACTGAAGCTGTGAACAAGCCTCCCACGGAGCTGCTGCTGAGCATCCAGGCTCAGAGAGGCTGAGAGCCAGAGCCCCAGTGTCCATCAGCCTCCTGCCACGTGGTGCTCAAATGCCTGTGTGGGATGGCTTTGGGAGCAGGGAGCCCGAGGGGCCACAGCTGACGCAGCCTGGATGACATTAGGTGCCACTGGAACAGCAGTGCTGTCACAGCAGGGTGTTCATTGAATCCAAACACGGCAGGAGAAAAGCCAGCTCTGTTACCGGCTCCTCCTCAGCCTCGTGGCTCAGAATTGCTGTGGGCTATGTGGGGAGGGGTGGACGTGGCCTCTCACATATTCCCTCTCCCCAGCACTGTGAGTGGGGCCTCACTCCCACTGCAGACTTAAACAAAAGTGAGCAAATGTCATCACTCTGCCTAAGCAGGGAGGTCAGCAAAGCACTGTGTTTTCTGGGACCTGCAGAGATGGGGGAGAATGCCCTTTCACTAATGGAGGGAGGCAAAGGGCTTAAATGAAGTGGGACTTAGAGGCAGACTGATGGGTATCTTTTCAGGCTCCTCGATGAAGGAAGTGGGTTTGTCCCAGAAAAGATGTGAGTGCTGCTGACTGGGTGCTGGTGGGCTTCCTGCAAGTCCCATGCAAGCCAAAGTTTTAAAGACAGCCTGTCCTTGGGAATGGAGAATGCTCTGCAATTACATTGCAACCTAAACTAAAATGGCTGCTTGTCCTGTCATCCCTCCTCAGAGCAAGGGTTGTGATCCAGGAGCTGCTCCCAGGAATCTGCCTGGCTGGCTGCAAAGCCAGGACCCAGCAGAGGCCCAGCAGAAGAGCTGCCTGCAGTAAAACCACCCCTGCTGGCACCTTTCTCTTTCCCTCTCCGTGTCCAGTTGCCAGTTAACATCTCACTCTGCAGACTGATTTATGCCAGTGGTTCCTGTAAAGGAGGTTGTTGGGCTCAGACACTGTGAGACAGTGGACACCATGTAGCTACTGCTAGGAAGGTAGGAAGCAGAGGAAAAAATGGGTGGATCTGCCAGGGTCAGTTTGTTTAAGGGTGATCTCAGATTCCACAACACCTCTGCCCTGGCCTTGGAAAGACCACGAGGAAGCTCCAGCTTCTAAGACAGGAAAGAGGAGCTCAGAGCCATTGCCATACAGTGGGTGCAGTGGAAAGCAGAGCAGAGGAAGAGGCAGGGCCCTGGGAAGGTGGCACAGCCACAGCCTCTTTGGCAGAGCCTGACCCCCTGGCAGACACCTGTGCTGCAGCTGGCCCTGAGCAAACCCCACTGCCAGGTGAGCAAGGTCAGCCAAGGAAACAGAGCAAGTGCTAGGGACACTTTCAGTGACTGTACTTTCCCTGCTAGCCACTCATCTGGGATTTAAACCTTCTGGATTGTCCAGCATTACTTTATCACTTGTTATTGCCTTTTCTGTGGCTTGCCTGTTCCATTTATCCTTAGTACCCAAGTCCTGGCACCACAGCAGGGGACACTCCCTTCTCTTTTTCTCCATCTCATCCACCAACTGGCTGCCAGTTCTCGTGCTCACATCTCAGCCTATTTTCTTTTGCTGGAGACTGGCAGCTACCCACCATGTGAGAGGAGCCAGGAACATCATGGTTACTGGAGCTGCTTTGCTTCCTAACAAAATGGCCTTAATGGAGTTACTATTTGATTTTGTTTGTTTTGTTTTTTCTCCAAAGGGGAACTATTACAAATCAATTAAGACATTTTAATTAAGAGACAAAATGATTATAATAAATGTTCCCACTCCAGGGACTGCTTGGAGGTCACTGGGATGCTGCTAGGAGTGGGCTGAGGTCTGTTCCAGCAAGTAATGGAAGTGCTGGCATATGTGTAGGCTGCTGTCAGGCCCCATGCCTAACGGTCCTGACAGACTAGATGAAAAAATCCTTGGAGCTGAGAGCCAGCTGCTTTTGGGACAAGAAAGCAGCAGGAGAGACCAGGAGGAGGCAGCAATACTACCCAGGTCCTTTCCTCTGTGCTGAGTTGTCATGAAGGGATGCAGACATAGAATGCTGCCTGTATCAAGACCTTAACCCTCGCCCTCTGCTCCAGCTGAGCTTCAGCCTGAGGCAGGGCTGGGACCCAGGGATGGCTCCCAGTGAGACAGAGCTGTTCCCTGTGCCAGCAGGCTTCAGCCTTTGGGAAGTGGGGAAGCACAGAGGAGCCCCTCACTCAGCACACTACTGTCAGTGACTGGGACAGTGACCAAAGTGACAGCTCCAAAATCCACTACTACAGAAGACCTAGACCACGTGCCCTGGGACTCATCCACCTCTGCTTCCTGGGGTGCCCCAGCTCCCTCTATGTCCCTGCTGCAGCCTCAGGCATTCAGCCAGACTGGAAGAGGCACATCCAGACCTGGAAGAGGTATTTGTAAAGCCTGGCAGGGTTCAGAAAGCAGGGCTGGAGGGGTGGGCAGAGGGCTGGAGAAAACAGAGCTTGTTAATTAGAATTTCTCTTTTTGTCCAAGCAATGAGACTGGAGTCCATGGAATCAAAAGGAGGGACCTGAGCCAGTCTCTGCTCTTTGGTTAATGACAAACTCTTTCTACAGCAGTGCTGGGGTGTGAGGGCTGAGGCTGATGGATACTTCCATGGCTTGGCTCACTGATTTATTCCATGCTTGTCCTTCCTCCAAAGCAGCTCAACTCCACCAAATCCCTTTACCTCCAGCAGCCCAGTCAGGAGCACTGACTCATCTCATCCCCAGACCCATATCCAGACAGACATCCATGACAAGGAGGTCTGAGACCATCCCTCATCACGAGAAGCTGGCGGTCATGCTGGGACAAGCCACATTCTACCACCTTCATGTTCCCTTCCAACACTCACAAGGCAGCAGTGTTCAGTGTCCCTGCACCCCACAGCACAGCACTTAAGGGAAGACAACACAATAAATGGGGATATGGAGGTTAACCAGCCTGCCAGAGACCACACAGTGCATCCACGGCAGGGCTTGGGCAGAGCCCAAGTTTTCTAACTCCAGCCTCCTCTATTCACCACCAGAGAGGACTCTGCATCTCAGCATAAAACGTGAACATAGATCTCAGGAACTGTATGAAAATGCAAAATGTGACTGATGGAGGGGAACAAATTTTGTCATCTCTGTGCAAACCTGGCAGGTTTCAGGACAAATAGCAGCTCTGGATGATTTCCTGAAGCCAAAGACCAGACAGAAATTATCCCAGCTCCTTCCATCTCCAGTGAAGGGGTGATTGCCTTGCTATCATACTCCAGCAAAAGGGAAGACCCTCTGACCTGCCCACCATCTGCTGCAGCTTTGAAAGTTATTTATCCAGCTCAGGGCCACTGGTGCAGAAACCTCATGGCATCAGACACTCATTGCCACCCAGAACTGCTCCTGGGGGACCCCAGCGTAGAACTGGCACTGGGACACAAAGTGTAAGGATGAGGAGATACACCAAGGATTTCTTGTGGTTCCTCACACAAAATATTTTCATGTCCCTGCCTAGGCTCGAGTCATGGAAGACTCTGAAGGGGACGAGGCAATGAGGATGCCATAATCACTCAGCTCAGGACAGGATGAAAAAGGAGGTGGTGAGAAGAGATCTGTTTGGCAGGGATACATGCTTTATCATGGGAATTTATCCTACAGAAAGCAGGGGGGGGCAGTGCAGGGCCCTCTGCCCTGTGGGATGTGCCACAGGAGCAGAGCAAGGCTGGCTGGGATATTGGGATCAATGGGTGACACCGTGATAGAAACACACCAGTTTCTGGGGCTGCAGAAAGGAGGAGATACATGGTGGATGGATCCTGGTTAACCTGGGGAATCTATTACCTCCTGAAATTTATGGAGTCTGGGATAGGTGAGACAGTGGAGCAGAGGGAAATAACAACTCACTGACAGAACAAACTGAGAAAAAACAGTATCCTTGCTTTGGGACAGACCAGAAACTCTGTAGGTGAAATGCACCTGCAGCAGGACTATAAAAGGATTTCTCTGTTCAAGAACTAACATGCAATGGGTGCTGCGAGAAAGCAAGCACTGATTTTCCTGCTGTATCCCATATCCCCATTTGCATCTCCCTCTCCGAGGACACTGATCTGTGGCAGAGAGCCGAGTGCCAGCAGCGTGTGCAGTGCCAGCACGGAGGAGCTGACGGGGGTTTGTACCACGCCACCGGGAGGCAGACTGCAGGAGAGATCAGGATTTCTCAGACAGCCGCGCAGCTCAGCCCCGCACCTGCACCTCTGGAGCTGTATGTGCCCGGGTTCTGCAGCACCCGGGAGCAATCTGCTCTCCTGACTGCTCTCACTCGGCATCCTGCTTCCCACACTCCCTGCTCCTGCTCAGGGACCTTTTGAAACTCTCCTGCCAGTATCTCTTGTTTGCTTTCTCTATTCCAGCTCTCAGGGCTGTCAGTCCCCAAATCCAGTTTCCCAAAGATGCTTGGACCTTTTTTTGCCTGAATCACGTGGACAAGACCTGGCCCCATCTCAGCCCTGCTGCTCAGATGAGCCCTCCCTGACTCACCTGCAAAGGGCAGAGCGTCCTCCTCCTCCAGGAGCCTAGCTGCTCACCTCCAGTCACTGTCTCATCGCTGGCCAGGACGCAGCGCTTGGTCCTCTCCACTCTCTGGAAGTCAACCTGTGGCAAAGGAGTGAAAAACAGTTTTCTGCAACTGTCCTCGGAGAAGAGAGGAAGTCAGGTGAGGATCTGGGCTGCTAGAGAGTGTGTCATCTCCAGGAGTGGCTTTGGGACTTCCCCTGAGCACCCGGAGAGCCCCCTCTCGCAGGGTGACTGACAGCCCCGTCTCACGAAGCTGGATGCTGTCTTCGCTCCTGAATGAGAGAAAAGCAGAGAGCGTGTGTTTTAACAAACAGCAATGGAAAGGGGGAGGGAGCCTGCTGCTGCTGTTTATACAGTGTTCAGCCACTGAGGGGCTTCTTGCATCGAGCAGAGAGAAGCTTTTCCACCACATCCAGTTTCCTCTCCAGGGAGAAGTGCTGGGAGCAGGCTGCAGGCTCCCCGTTCATACCACGGACCTGGACAGGTGTTCTCTGCCCTCACTCCACAGCTGTCCCATCTCCTCAGGCTTTAAACTTATTGGGACTGGCACAGTCTTGTCCAGAGGGGGATCTGCCCTGCAGCAGGAGGTCTGCAGGTCCTGCAGAGCTCAGCAGAGCTTCCACAGACCTCCCTCCATCCATCCTCCCCTGTCTCAGTGTTTGTTTGCACAATGCACAGAGCAAACAGCAGCTGTGGGACGGGACTTCAGAGCCTCCTGAGATACAAACAGAAGTAATGCTGAAAAGTTTTAGCCACGTGGCAGTAGCTTGGTCTGCTCCAGAGCCACATTCATTGTGGACATGGAAACTGAGTGACTTTCAATTTTAGGATGCTCAGTACTGTTCACACACCTGAAGGAAGAGAGAGAGATAGAAAAGCAGTATCCTCATGTCCAAATCTGCAAAATCCAAGCTCGCTGGAGCCTAGGAAAGCACTCTAAAGGCAACACAGGGAAGCAGATAAGCACAGATAAGCCCTCCCTGTTCAAAGATTTTGCCCTCAAGGAGAAGTTGTGTGTTCTTAGCATAGGATTTCCAGCTCAGGCACTGTGTGAATTTGCAGCTCACCTGGGCTAGGAGATGCTCCCACAGGCTGAGGGGAAGGACACCTTTTCTTGGCTTTGAGTACCCACAGGTGGAATTTTATCAGAGAAGTCTTGCTCTTTACCCCCACAGTGAACTTTGGTCTCCTTTTCTTTGTGAGAATGGAAACAGGGAGGCTTTTCAACCAGCCTTTGTGCAAAAAAGTCATAAAACACCAGGAAAAAAAAACCACTCTAATGGCTCAGCAGAAAAAGAGGAATGAGAACATTCTTGAAATCACACAGAAAGTGACACTTGAACCCAAGACTTGGACAAGAGTCCTCATAAGTCCCATCCTTCACCCTCCTCTCTCTGTCTCCCCTACAGAAAGGAAAGAACTAGGCATGAAATCCACCAGCTGTGCTAACTGGATTTTTGTGGGAGTTTCATGTCTTTTCGCCCTTCGTTTTCCCTAAGGCTGTTGATTTAGCTGCTCAGGAAAGCTGGGAGTGGAGGGAAGCAGGACAAGACAAAACTGCTTGGAAAGAGCCATTGCTGTCTCCCAGTGGTCTGCAGAGAGAGGTGAGGAGCAGCTAACATGAAGTGAGTGGTGCATGCTCCTGGTAGATGGATACTCCTCCTCTCCAGGGTCCTCAGCAGTGGATGCTTGATTTCGGCTCAAGATTTTTTTTTCCTCCTTTCTCTTCTGTGTGAGATTTTTCTCGCTTGCTTCCCAAATTCCTTTGTTACCACTCCCCACTCTTCTCTTCCCAGTGCTGAAATAAGATGCCTGGGGCGAAGGCAGTGATTGACAGGAGAGAAATTTGTGCAGCCTGAAGCTGTGAGCCTTCATCAGGACCATGGGGTGAATTCCAGTCATTTTTGGCACGTGGTCTTTGCTGGATGATAGCAAATTCAAACTCTTAAATCATGGATTAGTCAGTGCAAGCCCCCGAGATGTCCTCTCCCACAGTCTAAGGGGTCCAGTGGAGCACCAAAACCTGCTGCGCTCCAAAACATCACCTCAGCTCTTTGACCAGACAGAGCAGTGCAAAAAGGTGCAGTTGAGCTCTGAGCACACCTGGACTGTCATCCCAAATGGCACTCACCAATCTGGAATTTGGTTCCTGGACCCTGGGTGCTCCCCAGCCCTGTTCCTGGGTGTCAGGCTCTTCTCACAGTGCCACAGACACAGGCTGCCTGCCAGTCTGTCTAATCTCACCCATCTACAACAGAATTACAGCCAGCAGTGGGTGCAGCATAGCCTTGGCTTCTCCCCAGGGAAGGGACACCTGGGGGCTGTGGTGCCAGACTCCTCACACTCCTGCTGGGTTCAGAGGAGCAGTCATGACATAAACTGCAGCAGCCTGAACTCCAAGGTGCAAAACAACCTCCCCACACAGCTTACAGATCCCAAAGCAGCTGAGGGTCTTCCAAACCCCAACCAGCAACAACGAAGGAGGAGGATGGAGGAGTGTAAAGATGGTGCCTTGCGTTTTCCTGGGGTGTGGAAGGCCGTGCAGCCCCGAGCAGAGATGCCAGGGCCCACTGCATGCACTGCTGTAACCTCAAGCCTGGGGTATTTTCACACAGAGGCTGGATACCCACAAATGCCTGCACGAGTGTCCCAGGGGCCTCATGTCCTTCCAGACATGATGGGATCGTTCAAAGGATCTTTGCAGCTCAAAAGCTGTTCCCAGTGCTTGGGCTTTCATTAGGCAGAAGCGAGTCTGCTCACCCGTGCTTCTGAGAAATACAACAATGAATTTTGTACTCCAGGGAGCAAACATTATGTCAAAAGGCTAAGAAATGGGGCAGAGAAGAAGGCTGTCTTTTGGCCTGTAATCTCCTCTGCCTCAGTGAGCAGGCAGGTCCTCAGTCTGACCACCTTGCAGCTGTAAGCCATCTGCTGTAGCTTAACTTCTGTCAGAAAAGGAAGGTGGATTATCTGTTCACTCCCTGGGAGGAATCTCTAAGAAGACTGTTACCAAGGCTTCCAGATGCTCTGGTTCATCCCGCTTCATCTGGAGCAGCAACAGCGACATACTTTAAAAAGCAGCTTTTCATTTTTTAAACATCTGTTTAATTCCACCTGCATGTAACCAAAACATTTCCACTGCTCCTTCCTGAGGTGTCATGCCTGTGTTTTCCTGAGCAGCCTCCAAAGTATCAGCAAGTTTTGGTAACACAAAAGCCCCTTTTCCATTTGAACCCTGGAGTTCACGGATGCAGTGGATTTGGGAGTCTGATGCATTTTTGGAACTAAATTAGCCACAAAGAGACTCAGGGGTGGGAGGGCGGATTGAAAGCTGTCTGTACCCTCTCTGAATTTAAAAACAGATTCTCATTTTGTAACAGCTTTTTGTCCCCATGTGAACATTCCTGCAATTAGTGAAGGAGCAGAGACACCATCAGGGACAATGTTTGGCTAAAATATCTGAGCTATCTGACACTGATAATGAGTGTCAGTGAGAGGCACTGGAGAAGCAGGAGGAGAGATGAACCGTGGGTTGGCCTGGGACTGGCCTGGGTCTGCCACAGCTCTGCTCACCTTCAGGGCAGGCAGAAGTCAGAGATGCTGAGTGTGTCTGCAGGATGAGGGTTGGTGAGTCAGGAAGGAGATGATCATATGGGAAAAGATTAATGGGATTTGTCCTGCTGAACACATCACCACACTTCAGCTCCTGCCTCACTAGGGGCAAACCCACAGGGCTCCTTTGATTAAGTCAATTAATGCCTAGGAGAGTTTACCCCTTCCATCCCTTTCCCATACCTGGATCTCACTCTGACACACAAAATCCCCTTGATCATGCCCACATCAGGACAGAAGGACTCCGGGCAGTTTCTCCAGGCAGACATCAGCACAGCTGAGCCCAGTACTGGCCCCTGCATTTAGCTGCCATTTCTGCAAGTCACTGCACTCAAAGCTTTGTTAATTTATTAGAGGGTTGCTTGTTGTTTGTGTACTGAGCCAGGTAGAAAACAGCTTCTGCAGAAGAGGATAATTGCAGTCAGATAAGCTCTTCAGAGCCAGGATTGAAAAAATACGATACGATGTAGACCAGCAGTTGCCTGGGTAAAATAGAAACATGGATGAGTTTTTGGGTTGGAACATGTTTCCCCCATCTATCACAGGCTCCCTGATTGCCTTTGGGCAAATAATTTGATGTATCTCAGTCCTCTGTACATAAAAAGGGTGATAAAAATGCTTCATTCTGGCAAACTCACCCCTGGAGCAGAGGACCTGGTGCTTGGATGTGCAGCAGTGGCAGCTGCTTTCCCACTTTGCCCTATGGAATTTCTTTCTAAGTTGCCCATCTCATTTAGGCAGCGTGTTCTGTCATCAGGGTCTTGCTCTCCCAGACTGGATACTCCTGCTTCACAGTCCCACAAAGAAATTTTTGCCCTGGCTGTCACTCCTGAGATGACAAACAGTGCTATAAACGCTGGATTGCGTGATGAGAACAGGCAGAGCTGGATGGGCTGATGGCAGCCCCAGCCTAAACTCTTCCAAAGTGCCAAGACTGAAAGTGATGCAAGTGGCTGGAAAATTCAGAGCATGACTTGTCTTCTATGGGCTTGGTGTTGCCAAAAGGCACCAGGCATCCAGGAGCTGGGATCCAGTGCTCAGCACCACCATAGCAGCAGCAGGATCATGTTTGCTGCTTCACTGCCTTCTTCCATCTTTTCTGGTCCTGTGGGGACCCACACCAGCTGTGGGCAGGGAACAGGTTACCCATGCCCTGCTCAGCTCAGCAGTGCTGGGCTGGGCTGGCAGCAGTGTCTGAGCACAGGAGGGTCAGATCCACTCCTGATATAAACCCAGGGATTTGGCTGAAAATCCATTTGGCTCTGTGTTCCCCAGAAACATGACTCACAAGCTAGTGTCTGACACTGAGAGATAGGTATGACACCGAGTGCCCCACGGGGAAGAGCTGTGTCCCCAGGGTATGAGCAGAGCAGGCACGAGCTGAGCAGAGACCGTGCTGGAAAGCACAAAGCCTTATAAAGGCAGTGCTCTGGGTTTGTCCTTCTCTCAGCTCTTCAGGCGATGAAAAGGACGACTCGCAGCCCTAATTAACTGGAACATGCTAATACCACTGAGCTTCCCTGGCCAGCAAATTTGGCACAAGGCATATGGGACACTTTCCAAACAACTGCTCAGGGGAGCACGTGCCTGCAATTTATTATTCGATGAGCAGTTTCCTCTCTGCCTTCGCTGAAGAGCTCACCCCAGACATGAGGGAGGTGAGTCTGGAGCCTGCAAATCTACTTTGAAAGCCATTTTGTGCTGAAGAGAGAAGAGACTTATTTCTCCCCAGGCATTTAAGATATTTAAGGTATCAGGGGAAATATGGCTTTGCACAGCACTACCTCTGGGAGCACTTAGTGCCTTTGAATGAGGTGCAGCTCATAGTGCTCAGCTTCCCATGGGGAAAACCACACTCCTTCAGGGTGACATTCACTCTGGGCAGAAGATGCAGGACCAGAGAGTGTGCACTGTCATTTTGCAGAGCAAAGCAGAGGGGCACAGCCAGCCCAGGTAGCTGGAGAAAGGGGAAAGTTAGAAGGGCCCCTGGTGCTGTGTCTCCAGGATGGATTATTCCCTCTTTTGACAACTGTCCTGGGCAAGGCAGTGCCCCAGCCTGTTGCCCTGCAAAAGGAGTAGGAAGGAGCCTCCTCATCTCCTATTACAAATAAATCAGTTTGTGAGCTTTGGATGGGAAGCAAAAGGCAGGACTTTGAAAAAGATCAATTCATTCCTGTAGTAAGATCATCCTCTCAGTATTTAGTGTGCTGCCAAAACCAGAGGCAGGAGCTGCAGCCTCCTGAAGGCCACCACCTGCCCCTGGCCTCGCCTTCAGCCTGGCTCCCATGGCAGCCCTGGCCCCAGGACTGGTGAGGGCACCTCTGACACAGGGTTTGAGTGGCACTGAGCTGCCCAACCAAGCCCTGCCACGACCTCACCAGTACAGACACTGAGAACAGCTCAGGTTTGTGCAATATTCCCAGGACCACGCTGGTCTGGCCTGCCCCTCATTCTTGGCATCACCTGCAGCCGTGTGGCCGGGCAGGGCACTCTGTGCCTACCAAGGGCACATCTCCCCCTGCTCCCTCCCCATGGCATCCTTTGCAAACATTTGTTGTTATGGTGACAGCTCCAGAAGGAAAATCTTTTTGAAGATCTTTCAGATTTTTTTTACATAGGCACAGCCACTTTAATTATTTTCTTTAAGAGACATGGTTATTTCGCTCAATGGCAACTGAATTTCCTTCATTTTGATTCTGGTGATGACTTTGGTGATTCTCAGGCTCCAGCTTTCAGTGTGTGGCTGTAAGAAAGTGAAAGGAGAGGAAGTAGAGCCCAGTTGTAAGAGCTGCTTTTAAATCTTGGGAGCACAGGAGGTGCCTCAGGGCTGAGGCTGCTGAGCTGCAGGCAATGTGGAGTCTGAGTTTCTCCAAAATGAATGAGATTTTGGAGCACATCTGCATCTTTCTCAGATAGCAAAGTGCAAAATAAATAGCAAGGGGTAACATTTATGCACAATAACCTGTGCTATGTGTGAAATGCTGCACTGAGAAATACTATTCTTGTGGAATCTTCTGCAGAAGCATCCCTTGGCTTTTGAAGGCTGTGTGATGGTAAATGAATTTTTTCCATTTCCACTGTATGGACTGAAGACTTTCATATGTGACATCAGGGAGAGAACTGGGCTCTGTAGATGTCTCTAATGCAAGTAATGAATACAGCAAACAGCCTCAGCCCAGCCAGGAGAAAGCAATCTGTGTATGTGATGTGACCACAGGCATGGACTTCATGGCTACTGTGTTCTGACTCTGGAATGTGGATGCTAATGGACAAGACTCCAGCATCCTGAGCAGCCAAGCCTGCCCAGCCCGTTTTTGTAAGATGAGGTCATGAAGATCTTTCCCATACCCCTCCTACAGAGAGCTGAGGTCAGAAATCTAAAACAACACTAAAAATCAAAACCTGCAAATGCTTCAGGCTCTTAAGGGGCAGCTTAGCACATCTGTGAATGCTCAGCACCCTGAAGCAGAGATCCAAATGAAGAAGAAGAGCATTTCAGGCATCCTGCATGCAGTAACCAGCAGGTTGGCTGGGGGCTGACACACAACCCATCACAGGGAAGGCTGAGAGTACAAAGCTGTTCTGGCCAAGCCCATGCTGCGTGTGGAGTATCAGAGAGGTTTCATGCACAGCTCAGAGTAAACAGGCAAACAAGCAGCAGCCAGAAATGTTAATATTTGCAGAAATCTCCTGGTTTTGGCGCCTGGGTGTGGGGAGCTGAAGGATGCTGGTGGAATGCAAACATGATGGATTCTTGGCTGCCCAGAGGGGTGGCATGGGGAATCTCACAGGGCAGGACAGACTGCCTGACAGGCCTGCTCATGATGGTCCACACAAGGAGTCCTGGGGAGGGAGACTGGGCTGAGAAGTTCAGTAGCACATGAAACTGGTCCCCTGGGATTGAGTTATTTGAGGATCCTTGGGGAAAAAAAAAAAAAACAACAACAAAATCAAAACAAACAAACTATGATTAGGCCATGTTCATCCTCCTTTGCCTGTTTCAGACCTTGTTTCCCTCCCTCCATGTAGTAGGAGATAGATTTGCCCATGCTGATCCCCAAACCTTCTCCTGGATAAATGAGGGGAAAAATGACACAAATCTTCAGACTCCTGCCCTCACTTCACCTGGGTCCTTTCATGGCGTGTTTAGGGTGGTTTGAACTTGCTCAACACCTCTTGCCATCTCTGCAGGGCTTTTACCTGGACCATGGCTGCCAGTTCAGAGTCAGACAACTTCAAAGCCTCCTTGAAGGCTCTGATTTTAGCAAAACAGCAATATCAATTGGGACTGGGAAAAAAACACTGGCAAATAATGGCCACCTCTGGTCACTTTCCTCCTGCAGCTATTTATCCAAAGATACCATATCTTGGAGCATTGCTTCATTTCCTGCTTGCCTTTCTAACCGAGGCCTCTAAATCGTGTTTCTGCAGCTGAGGCCACGGATGGAAGAGTAATATCCATTAGCAGTGATACTGCTACTACCTTGATTTACCTCATCCCTTCTTCTTTCACTCTTCTTTTTCTGTTTACAGCAACGCCTTTCCACTTCTTCCCCCTCCTGGTCTCAGAGCAGGAAAGAGCTGGCAGGAGCCCACAGAAGCAAAGCTTCCTGGGAGGCAGTCTGCTTTTTGGGACATGGGGAGTCTGGGCATTTCTCCTGGACCAGCAGCACCCCACTCCTTGTGACCAGAGATGCCAAGGGCAGTGGGAAGGGTTGGCTTCAAGCTACCCCATCCTCACCCTGATAGAATCCTTCACCTGGGGCTTGTCCAGGTCAACACATGGAAAAAATCAACCCCAATTTACCCCTCTGCCCCTTTCTTGTCCCACAGCTGGGCACTGCTCAGACAGAGCCACAGGATCCTCCAGGAGAGCAGGATCCAGAGGAATCAAAGTCCTCGGAGTGTATTTGCACTCAAACCAAAGTGAAACGGGGATATCAAAATGCAAAGCTTCTTGTCCCCTGTGGAATTTCCATGCCTGCATCTGGAGAGCCAGCACAATGGACTGACAGTGGGATCAGCAGTTGCTGCCCCTTCCCCTCGTGTTTCACTGACACCCCAGGGAAGCTCCTCGGCAGCCGGACCCACTGCACTTCCCACTTCATCCCCCTCCTCCTGCAAGGCCAAATAGTTCCTCTGACATCCATCTCCAAGAATATTTACTGCATGGAACAGAGAACAGTGAAGAATTTTGGACCCAATCCACGTGCTTTGAGCCAAACTCTTCTCAATCCATGTTATCCTTCACCTCCCCAGAGCATAATCAAACTCTCCAAACACAGCGTTCTCAGGTCCCAGCCCAGAGCTTGGAGCCTCCCAAGAGGGATATGCTAAAAAAAGAAAGAAAAATATTACACTGCCAACTGAAGTGAGTGCTGAAAGGAAGGAGATGCCAGGAGCACTTAAACAGGAATCCGAGACCAGGGGACGCTCGGGTGTGTGTTTTCAATCCCCAGAAGGGAGACGTGTTCATTGGGAAATTGTTCACTGCTAGTTTTAGACCTTGTAGTTGATGTCCCAGAAAGTGAAATGGCCATGACAAGAACATCTCCATCTGTATTAGAACTTTTTTCTTGGATGGATGGATTGGTGCAGCGCATGGTAAAATGGTTTCACTCCTCCTTTGGCTCCAAAATCTGCATTTGCATCTCAAACCTGTAAAGATGGAAATAAGCAATTTTACATGAGTGACAGGTTCTGTTGGCAGCAAGGGGAGTTATTTGGGAAACCTGTATGTCAGGGGGCCAGAACTCCATGGGGTGCTGAAGGACGTCCTGCAGCAGCTGAACCCAAGCTGGCAGCTTCACACCCTGGTGCAGAGCATCTCTTCCAGGAGATCAGCATCCCACAGCCCTGTGCCAGTCCTGGGCAGGGTATGTGCTGGCACTGCCCAGCCTGGTGCCATGCCAGGCGGATGCTCCTGCTGCTCACACTGCACAGACAGACCAGGACTAGGCTCCAGCTGGGGCTAAAAGGGGAGCTGATAGGGAAGTTTGACATCAGCTGAGCTATCCCAAATTCTGCTGTTTCAGGGTGAAGCTTCAGTATCCAGCTACAGCCTCTCCAAACAACAGGCCTACAGGTGCCCAGGGAGGCTGTCACCTCCTGGGCTCCATAACGGGGAGAGATGAGCTCTGACCACAGCACAGATCCTGATTCACAGGGACACCTCCCAGCACTGTTGGCCTGGGCTGCTGGGGGAACCTAACCTTTCACAGCACATTCCAGATCTCTGCTAAAAAGCAATTATTGATATTTTACCTCTCTGCAGAGCCTCAAAAATAAAGGATCACAGTGTTGCAGCATGTGAGGGAGCAGCATCCTGGTTCACCCTAGGCTGTGAGTGCTGTGCTGGAGTCTTGTCTGCGTGTCTGTGCATAGTTTATAGTGTCTCCTGGAGGAACGAGGGCAAAGCCAGGAGGCTGGACACAGATGACAAAGCCATTTCCCTCTCAAAAGGATGCACCTAAGTAGATGATTCAGCTCCTATCCAAAATCCACGAGTTCAAAGCCAGCTGTTCTTCAGGATTACTGCTGGCACTGTGGCAGGAGGATGGGAGGTAACACCAGCTGCTGTCCCACTGCGATGGGCTGGCACTGGCACTCCTCCCATTCAGCCTTGGCATGTTCACAAGGTGAGAGCTAGCCTAGTGGAAGCACAAAGATCGAAATATGGGGACTGAGGTTTTGCTGCATGAAGTCACAGTTGAGAGGAGATTGTTCAGGCATCCCTGGATCCTTGTGTCATCCCTAGGTTCCAGTGTCATCATCCCAGCAATATTCCCAGGGGCACTCTTCTGTGTTGTGCAGTGGAAAGAATAAAAGGGCAGCACTGGGAGCAGGTTCAGCCTGCTGGAAACAATCCCTGCCCAGTGAGTTCTTGTCCCCCAGTGCCAGTGAGCAGTGGGGACTGAGCATCCCTGTCCCAGAGCCACCATGGGTACTGGAGCAGGAGGGTGCAGCCAATGCCCACCTTGCTCAGAGAGCTGGAGCAGTCCTGAGCCCCCACAATAACTGTGTGGGAGCTGCCAGCCCACCTGGTCATGGCCTGGCCTTGTTGGAGTCCGTGGATGTCACTTGCTTGGCCAACCAGAGCCCAAGGGGTGCACCTCACTTGCCTGTGGCTAACATCCCCAGGACTGATTGCTCCTCATGCATGCAGTGATGTTCCAGGCCCAGACATCAGCGTGGGGCTGGGGCTGAGCGAGTGAGCCCGAGGGATGGCTGGGGACAGAGGCCAATGCCTGCAGCAGGGCTGCTGTGGCCACGTGCCAGTGACCAAGCACACAGTGCCTGGGAAAATCCCTCAGGTGAGCAAATGAAGATGGGCAGAAATACTTTCTGCACCAATTGCACTGCTGTAATGAGAAAACAGTGCCAGGAGGAGGAGGGCAGTAGCTGGACAGTGCCTGGCACATTGCCCTTTTGGGGGCTTGCTCTGCTTCTGATGGTGGTCAGGAAGGAGACAGGTGGTTTGTGCAGCTCTTGTGAGTCCCTGTGTCCCCTCTGCTTTCAGTTTTATTTGCTTTTATTTCCAGTATTGAAAGTTCTTGTGATTTTTCTCACAGGTCCACCAGTGTCTGCCACTTCCCACAACATCTCAAGGCCCATCATGAGGTGACCACAAAAGGATGAAAACCCTCCTTATTTCTTTCTTTCGCTAACAAGCCCGCAGCCCTCGTGATTTCTGAGGTAGCCCAAAGCTGTGACCCCAAAGCGCTGGCCAGAGCTGTGTTCTGAAGGGACCGTGAGCAGGAGAGAGAGAGAGAGGCTTTGGCCTGGAGCTCATTTCTGTGCTCTTCACTAAATGCAGCAGTGGGGCGGGAGCTGTGCAGTGCAGGACGTTGCAGGACGGTGTAAGGCCAGTGCAGGACCGTGCAGGACGGTGCAGGAGCAGTACAGGGGCAGTGCAGGGACACTCCAGTCCACTCCAGTCCGGTCCAGTCCACTCCAGTCCGGAGCACTCCGGCCTCGCACGCGCCCTCCCACGGCCGGCGCCAGAAGCCCCTCAGCTGGCCCGGCGCGCTCGCACGTGACGGTGTCACATGCCGGGATCCCGCCCCGCCCCCTCCGCGGGATCTCACCCAATGAGCTGGCGGGCGCGCGGCGTATCCGCGCCGTGATTGGTCATGGCGGGCGTCAATCCGCGGGAGGGGTGTGGCGTGGCGGAGGTCCCGAGTTCGGAGGGTCGGAGGTGGGAGAGCGACGGCACGGCACTGGACTACACTGGACGGGACCGGACCGGACCAAGCGGTTTCAGCACGGTGCGGTCCCTGGGATGGCGGGGGGCCGGGGGAGCGGGCGGGGCGCACCGCGGGACTCGAGCCGAAGGGGTACCGCGCACGGCAGCGGCGGTGCCGCACGGCCCTGGAGCTCCTCGGGACGTGGGTGGTGCTGGCGGCCCGCGGGCCGGGTGACCCTGCGCTGGGGCTGTGTG
>VXBQ01002431.1:336423-360494 GCA_013400175.1 Phainopepla nitens
CCGCGCCCCGCGTGTCCCCAGACCCCGGAGGGACCCGCACTGCCCACCGCGGCGTCCCTCACCCGGGACGGGGATGTGCCGTGCCCTGGCGCTGCCCGTCCTGGGCTCCGCCATCCCCGGCGGGGACGGGCGCTCCCGGTCCCGGCCACCCCAATCCCCGACGGGGACCGGCGCGGTCCGCCCTGGGGCGCCCCGTCTGCGACCGGCGCTGCCCGGCCCATCCCCAACTAGGACGGGCTGCGGTGCCCACCCGGGTGTCCCCGACGGCGGTGACAGCGTGCCTGCAGCGACAGGACGGGTCGGGAAGCTCCTGCTGCGGTCCCCGCGGGGTCCGGGCCGCGGGGAGCCCACGCCGTGCCCGGGCCGCGGATGTCTCGCTGCGAGCGGGGAGAAACCCCACGGGACCTTCGCGGGAGGGATGTTGCTGCGCGGGGACGCGCCCGGCTGGAGGGCAGGCTGGAGGCCAGTTCTGACTCTGTTTATTTATTTTTTCACGCATAGAGTCATTAATTTGTGTGTGCAGGGGAGGAAGGCGCGAGGAGGCGGGGGTCCGTGCAAGGCTGTCCAGCTCGCCTGTCCCAGCTCTGGTCCGCCTCGGAAGTCACCCGAGGCAGATCCCAGCGAAATGCTTTCCCTTGCCCGAGCATTTCTGTGGCAAAAGGCTGTTGGGCAGAGAGTGCAGAACCACGGCAGAGAGGGGGCTGCAATGCCCTTCTAGGAAGCAGAGGTGGGTGGGCACTGCCAGAGCAATGGGGACAGGACACCTCATCAGATACCCCCAGAGGAGCTTTTTCTTGCATGAGTAAAGCATTTATAGCCCAGATCAGAGCACGACTGAAAGAAAGTTATGGTGGAAGCTTGCAATGTGGGGAGATGAATTTCAGGAGCATAAATAGAATTTTCTGTAGCATCAGCTCAGTGACTCGCTATCACCAGTGGCATTTGCTGCTATCGCTGAAGTGAGCTCATGGGAGAGCTGCAGGTGTGGCATGAACAGCATCACCAGCAGTGTCACTGTCAACCTGCTCTGCCCAAAAAGCTGCTGATGGCTCTGGTGCCGTGGGACCAAAGAACACGATGGGTGGCAGGAGCTCAGGGGATGCTCAAAGAGGCTGGGCAGAAAGGAACCTGCTGCTGGTGGCATTGCAGCGGGGGAGCAACTCTTCAAAGCTCTCTTGTTAGCAATTTGTAAAGCACGGTGTAGCTGCTCCCGGTTCTTTCATCTCCTGGAGGTGCAGGAGCAGTGCCTGGGAGGCTCTGGCCAGCGCAGCTGTGTGGCCTCGTCAGCACAGGGCTGAGCAGAGCTTTGAAGCTCTCGGTCCTGCCTGATTAGTGCAGCGATGAAGGGCGATGTGGAGCTCAACTGGGGGATGGTACCACGGGGATTTGCTTCCCCTCCTTCCATTCTATCAATGAGGACGATTTGTCATGGCTTAAAGGACCCACAAATTTCTCATTAACTATAATCCCAATGGAGTGAGAGATTTGTTCCCCTTGGAAGCAAGGATGTGTGTGTGAGACTGTTCCACCTGTGAAGAATGAAATAATCATCTGAGGATCGTGAAAGGTCTGCTCTAGCACCACGGTGCCTGTTTAAATGGGCCAGCATTAGAGGATGCTGTGTGTAAGAGCACAAAACTCTTACACATTCCAGCCCCACGGTGCTCCCAGGATGGAGTGGAGCTGGGCAGCTGCTCTGTGCAGCAGAGGAAGGGTGGGAACAGGCAGGGATTCAGTCCCAGCATTCTAGATCATCTTGGCCTCTCAGGGTAAGCCTTTGTGAATGATGATGAGACCATGTGCTCCCTGAGCCACCATCTTCTGGACGCAGGGCAGTGCCGAGCCCCCCACAGCCAAACAATCCCGCTGGGGACACTGGCGTGCCGCTTCCAAGGGCGTGTGCCCGTTGTGCGAGGGAGGGCCCCGCGCCTGTGCAGGACCTGAGCCGATGGCGTTGGCTGCCGCTGCCTGTTCCCCTCTCGGACCACTCGGAATTCCCGGCCGGGCGCTCGGACAGCCCCGCGCTGACCGCGCCGGCAGCAACAGTTGCCTGTGCAGCTGGGATTTGGAGCAGTTGCTTTATTGCAAGTAATAAACACGGGCCGTTTCAGCAACACCCTTTCATTCAGCAGCCCTGACTGCACAGCAACCCCCCAGGCTCAGCCCACAGCGATGAGCCAGGGCCTCCAAGGGGAGCGGGTGTTCGGAAGGATGTAGCCCGTGGTCCCTGGGGGCTGCCAGGGAGGGGACAGCCACGGTTCTTGTGCCCTGCTTAAGGATGATTCCAGATGAGTGAGCTGCAACTACTGCCCTGGCATTTGGCTCGGGCACGCGAGCCCGCGGCTCAGTGCCTGCACAAACACCCACCAGGGCGTCACGGAGCTCAAGCTGACGTCTGGTCAGAGGGACACTCCCCCAGCAGCACAGTGTCCCCAGCCAGTGCAGGCAGGGTGGACGGGGCTTCCTCCAGTGTATCCCGTTCCACTCTGCTGCCTCTCTCCCATGGGCTTGTTCCACGCAGGATCGCTGTCCCCAGGGTCGATCTTGGCCCTGCAGTGTTGCGGTGTTTTCCGGGGCAGGCGTGGGAAGGGCAGGTGCTCCCAGCCAGCCAGGAGGGAACAAGCTGTTCCCGGCATCCCGAGGCAGTTCCTGGAGAAAGAAGGGGAGAGCGGGATCCCACGGGAACGGCAGCAGGAGGGAGGGGACCGTGGCCAGGGAGCAGTTTCTCCAAAGCCGTCGGGGACATCCTCCACACTCAGGAGGTTGCCTTGCAGAGCAGGAGGGGGCTCTCGGTGGGTCCCCAGGTCTGTCCAGCTTTGGGGAGCGAGGTGAGCCCTGGGGATGGCACCTGTCTCACCCACCTTCTCCTCAGCCGCTCCAGCTGGCACAGCAGAGGTGACTTTGCATTCAGCCTGCTGGACTGAAACAGCCCCAAAACAACGGGTGCAAGGCAGAGGACTCCTCACTCCCAGTTGGGGGGGGCTGTGAATTTAAACCAGGTGGGGGGAAAGCTGCAATAAGCTGGGGGTGATGGGGAGGTCCTGCAGGTGCAGGGAGAAGCAGAAAGCCTTGTGATGGCCAGACCCCGCAGGCTCCACTGCCCATGGAAAGTGGGGAGCCAGCAGTGCTGGTGGTTTCCGTGTGAGGAATGACTAAAGCCACAGGGCTCTTCCGCCGGCAAAGACGGGCTGGGGCATTGTGACTGAGGGCTGCAAAATCACAGCTTGCCTGGAGAAAGCAGTTCCTGGTGGAGTCCCGTGTTGGGAGCATGGTGGGAGGCTGGTGGCTCATTGCACGCTGCTGAGCAGCAGTGGAGCTCATTTTCACAGGGCCTTGTGGGTGTGAGATGCTTGCCTGGGTCCACGGGCAGTTGTGTATGGAAAAATACATGGGTTTGCAGGGAGAAAACCCACGGGTGGTTAGTTCAAGCTGAAAACCCCCGTTTCCCACCTTGGCCTGTGAGCCAGAGGTGCCCAGTGCCGTGTTTTGCCTTGACCTGCCCCAGCTTCCCCTGCAGCTCCTGCAAATCTCCAGCTGGGCAAGGAGGGGCAGCAGCCAGGTACACGATCCCCCCACTCCTGCTGGATGCTGTGGGGGGATCGTGACCTCCTGGTGCATGCCACTGTTTTCCGGGGAGACCAGAGCCGAGCCTTGCCCTGGGCCAGAGCTTTTGTCCTTCATTAGGAAAAGAAATACTGCTGCAGCTGCACTGGCATCTAGTGACTGGTTAAATGAATTCCAGGGGTTTTATTGCCTCTGGCTATCCCAGACCTTTGTTTCTCATTTCACGTTGTTAAAAGAGGGGGTTAGCCAGGTCCCAGGGGGGCTTTTTCTCTTTGGTCAGAATGGTTCTGATGTTTTCAGCACAGCATTATTGCCCATCTGCGGTGCCTCATTGTTAAGGCAGAATAGTGGAAGTGGAGGTGGCCTGTGGTCAAGTCGGCGAGGAGGCACAAGCCCAGAGCCCAGCGTGGCCGCTCCTTTTGTCGAGGAAATCACTCCATCTCTAGGTGCAAGTTCAGCAGAAGGAGGGTGAAAAACCTGGCCCTGCAGCAGCCGGTGCTGAAACTCCCACTAAGTTTTATAAGCTGAGGATATTAAGTGGGGAGTCTTGGAGTCTCTCCTGGACTTGTTTCCCTGCTGAGGTAGCAGAAACAGGTTTCAGCCAGTGACTTGTATTTCACCTTACAACTTCTCCCACGAGTGAATTGTTTTTCTTGCTGTGTTTCTGCCCCTCCTTCCAGGGCGAGGATCCCTGGCGCAGCCTTTGCAGCCAAACCTGGAGGTGCTGTGGGACAGACATCATGTGCTAGTGAGGGAGGATCGGTTTGGGGGGGGTCAGGAAAAGATTTTCACTGGGCAAACAGGGAGGATAGGGTAATGGGGGAAGGCAGACTTAAGTGCTGTGGTCTCCTATATCTGAGCACATAATAACTGGGCAGCTGTGCTCCCCTGGTCGGATTCTATGCAGTGAAAGGCAGCAAGGATCCCAGGGCTGTTCACAGGAAGGATCACAAGAAAGGAGCAAGTGGATTGCAGACTGTCCTGGTGCCTGTTACTGATGGACAGAGCCCTGGAGTGAGCAGAGAGAAAAAGGAGATGAAATTTTACCTGTCTGCAGCAGCCAACCCAGGGCTGATTACAGCTCCTGGCAGAGCCCAGAATACACCAGTTCTGTTTCAGAGGAATTGGTGAAAGAATAAGCTTGACTCTACTCCTGGTGTAGGTGCATGCAAAGAGGGAAGCAATGGAGCAGCTCACTGACGTTTTTGGGACCCATTTTCTCTGTGTGAGGTGTGGCTGCCCAGCCATGTGCAGGTGTGGAGGGGTTAAGCCTTCTCCTGGCTGTGGCTCCAGCTGTCTGGGCACTGAGCCCAGTGCCCTGAGCCTGCCTGCCTTGGTCTGCAGTGCCAGCAGCAGTGACACAGCGCCCAGGCTTGTCCCACCCCAGCCACACTGCCCTGCCTGGTGAGACCACCTGCTCAGCAGGCTCCGGGGCCCAGGGTATCCCCCAGGGAAGGGTTAAGCAAAGAGGAGCAGTGCCAGTGCCAGGCTGGGTGTCCAGGTTCTCCCTTGGCGGGGGTCAGTGGTGGTTCATGGGAAAGGAAAAATTGGCAGCTGGGCCGGATGTCCCTGCATTTCCCCTCTTCCTGCAGCCGCCTGAACGATGTTCCTTATTTAGCTTTCCTGACGGACAGGAGGAATCTGATGGCGGAAACTGTCACTGCCTGATAACAGTTCAGGGACCCCTTTATGATGGGCGGCACGGCAGGGAACGGGGCAGCGCTGCCCTGGCTGGGAGGGGACAGCCAGGGCTGCCCTTTGCTCCGGGTTCTTGGGGACGGCCAGGCAGGGCGGGAAGGGCCCTCACAGCCTTCCCCTGTATGCTCCTCTGTGTACAACCCCCCTCAGCACGACTTTAAAGGCTCTCAAGACCAAGAAGTGATGGTGTGTGTCTATACATCTGTAATATTGGGGGTTTTTCCTTCTTTTTGGTGAGGCATGTGAGCTGGTGGAAAGGGCCATGGATGGGCAGAAGGGAGGCATGAAGCAAAGCCACCCTGCCGAGGTCTGAGACCAGGTGAGGCTTGGTGCTCACTGGCAATGGGGATGTGAAGGGCAGCCAGGGCTGGGATGCTCCAGTAAGAGCTAGGAGTGTTGACCAGTGCCACAAGTTGAGCACACACATCAGTACTGGGAGTGAATCCCATTCAAGAGTATGCTGCATAAGCAGATGAACACAGCAAAGGAGATGTTCCTCCATGTTTTGTCCCCAGCCCTTTCTCCATGGCAGATGGCATCTTCTTAGTGTCTGAGCCATTCTCTCATATGCGCCCATGGTGACCAGCCTCAAAACCACAGAAAGTCCTGAAACACACCTTGTATGTCAATGTATCCATTGATTTTTGCCATGCATCTGTGGAGGCCACCAGGCTGCTGCCATACCAGTAACAGCATTGTTTCCATGGCAATTAATGTGCTTTAAAAGGGCAGAACATACAGCAAGACTCTATTTACTCAAGAGCAAGCCCTAAGCAAAGCAGCGCTTACCACTGGCCAGGGCATTGTACTCTCAGTCTGTGGAATGCCCAGGTTGGCATTGTTGTGTTTTGCATTGGGATGCAGAACATGGTGAGCTGGTTCAGCCAGGCTGGATGGCACAGGGCTCCCAGGTCTGTGCAAAGGCTGTGCCACAGCCTTGCACCTTGAGACCACCATTCCTCTGCTGCTCAGAGTTCTATGTTTCCTAGGGTGGTTAGAGCTGCACACTCCAAAGTGTGCCTCTGTTTCAGTCTTAGGTGAGGAATGTTAAAAATCTCACTGCAAGGTGCAAAACCTCAGCAGGAGCTCACAGGGGTTGTGTCAGTTCTCTCTGAGCCATCCACTGTCTGACCCGGTCACCCACATGAGCATCCCTGAGTTGCAAGGCTGAAGTTTAGGTCATCAAACCATGGTGGTACCTCAGAACCAAATGCTTCTCACTTCAGCTGAGTTCAAATCTCTTTTGTGTTTGCTTTCTGTCACCAAGGAGCTCAGGCAGAGAGACTGGTGCAAAGGGAAAGGCTGTGTCTGTCTGTGTGTGCTCCTGTGCTGCTCTGTCTATGTCACAGCTGTGTGCAAAGCTGGTGGACATGGGAAGGAAGCAGGAGCTCCTGCTCCAAACCCCAGAGCATGTTTTAGATGGTCATGCTAAGGATGAGGTACCCTTGCAGAATAACAGGGATTTACCTCCTCTTGGCTATTTTGAGGCAGAAAAAGCAGCAAAATTCATTTTGCAAGTTATTTGTTTAAACTTATGTGTGTTTCTTATGGTGTCACTTTCTAGCATGTGTCATTGCAGTGAGATGAGTTAACTTCCTTCTGCACTTTCCTGGGCAGGAGTCATCTCACCCATTCCTTCGCATAAAAGTTTGGTGTAGAGCCCAAGGCATTTGCTCCACACTCAGCAAGGGGTAGAAAGGATTTTTTGGAGATGCTCCAACCTGTCCTCAAGCAGGCGTTGAAGGAACTGTGGAGGTGATGACTGAGCCAGCTCCTAGCCTGCACCGTGTCTGCATGCATCCATGTTCCCAAGACTGGCTCTGTGTCTCAGCCAGGTTCGGTTTAACCCCATAATTTCCTCCTCTTCCTCACTGGCCACCCCAGCTCCCTCTTCCTCAGCAGCTCGCAGCTGCATGAGGGGACTGGCATGGTCTGGCTGAGGGCAAAATGAAAGAGCAACATCAAAACAAGTGACGGCCCCAGCCCCTGGAGACAAGGCCAGGAGGAGGCTGGGAGGCAGTGGGATAATGTGGAGTGGGCAGTAGACAAAGGAAGGAAGTTTTTATTACTGGGCCAAATCCTGAACTCCTTCAGTTGTATTTAGGCCAATGTCTCAGTGACTTCAGTGGAGCTTGGTCTGAGTAAAGAGAGAAGGAAGAGCTTCAGAATCTGGCCCCTGAGTAATTGTGTCACGTGGGACATTTATAAAGAATTTGCAAGCTCACGGTGGCTTTGCTGAGCAGCTGGTGGTAGCCAGTGAGCAGTGCCCCTGGCAGCCAGGCCACCCTGGGGCACTCTCTCCTTCCTCTCTGGGTCCTTCCCCCTCCTGCAGTGGGTTCTCCATTCCAGCTGCTGCCAGAGCAATTCGGGGCTTGGCAGACCTTGCAGAGCACAGCGATGTGCCCCGAGCTGGGCAGTGGCTCCACAGGTTTATGAAGGTCTGTCTGCACCTTCACAAGACTCACGACAGCCATGGAGGGTTTTGGGGTCCTCCATCATCCTTCTGAGTTACAGAGGCACTTGAGCTCTCCATGTTGCAGGGGAATCTGTAAAAGGTTTACTGGTTTTATTTATTCCACAAAAAGCACAGAGCTGTGTTAGCAGAGCCTGGAAATTCCTCCACTAATTTCCCAAATTGATTGGGGGCATCATGTATGTGTCTGCGCAGTCACATGTGTGTGCTGACAGTGAGGTTCAGCTCCAGGCTCAGCTCTCCATCTGTAACTTGTTTTCCCCATTTCTGAAGTACTGGTGTCCACTGAGATGGATGTTAGACGTAGTGACCTAAAAAAATAAATACCCTCGTAAGTGCGGGTCAAGCCAGTAGTTTCCATGAATGACAGTAAATCTTGACATTTACTGAGGCAGGAATAACGGGCACGAAGGGTGGCTTGTACTCAGATTTGGAAACTGCCAGCTCAGAGTGACGGCAGCAAGGGAAATTGCACCCAGCAGAGGTGACGGCATCCAGCACCCACAGAAATCCATCACTCACACCCTGCATCGTCCCAGCCCGAGCAGAGTCCCCAGAGGGGCATAACTGGGTCTGAGTGGCCATCAATCCCTTCCTCACACTGCAGCCCCTTGTCCCTGGGAAGCAAAGGGCAGAGGTCTAACAGCTTGTCCCAGAGTGTGGCAGCCAGCTGCAGAGTGGGATGCTCCCAGGGGAGATGCACACATCCACACCAAGGAGATTGCTGCACCACTGGGCAGGTCCTTGTGCTGGGATGAAGCACGGGGGAAGAAACTGCCTTTCCTCCAAAAGCAGTTACCTGGTAATGCCTTGTAAAGCGGTTTAGTTAACAGAGTGTGCATCTGGGCCTGCTGCCTCCTCACGGGGTTTGTTGGCTGTTGCCAAACTATCACACTTGGCAGATCCTGGGCTGTAAGTGCTGGCTCTGGCAGTACTGCTGATGCTGGGATGGGATCAGGGCATGTCCTGGTCTTTCATCTCCTCTCTGTGCCGTGACATCCCAGTGTGCAAGGGAAGGGCAGTTGCAGCATATCCCGTAGTGCCCTGTTCCGGGCAGGCAGGCTCAGCCCCAGGATGTGTCCCCTTGGGTGACAGTGTTGAAGTGGGATTTTCCTCATCATGTTTGCTTACTCCTGTGCTACAAGGACTGACAGAGTCACCACTGTTAGTGCTGCACTGGGTGTAGCGTGGTGTCCACAGTTTAAACATGAGGATGGAGTTTGATGTTTCTTGAAGCTCCTGTATTGTAGGGAAGCAGGAACCTTTCCAGTGACGTTGGTCACACCAGGATTGTGTCCAGCCCAAGATGCAATCCCTGCTGCCAAGGTGCCTGCATTGCCCAATGTTGCCCCTCCACAACGCTCAGCATTTCACAATATTTATGGCTGTTCCTCACCCTTGGCTGCTTAGACAAATAAAGCTTGATGCAGCCTGAGGCAGTTAATCCCTGTCTCTCCAGCCTCCCAGCAATAACAAGGAGTGGGTGGCATTTGAAAGAATGCACTGGGGGAGAGGAGGAGTGCTGGGATCTATTTTTTATATGGAGGGGGAAATCCAGGCCTGCCTTCATTGAAGATAAGCAACGTGGCTGGGCTGAGCTCTGGCTCTGAGGTTTTAGTGGTGATAGAAGGCAGGAGACTCCGCACAGTGTTGGCCTCACCGTAACCTTTGCCAAAAGAAAAACACTTCTTAATACAATAGTGATTTGGAAAAAAAAAAAAAAGAAAAATAAACAAGACCCCACATGAACTTAGGAAACCTGTTCTGGCATAAAGAGAGATGTGTATGATGAAATGAACCTGAATGGCACTTGGAAGGACTCTGGCCTCCAGATTCACATTTCTGGGAGTGGGGAAGGGCCAGTGTCTGTCCTGACCCCTTTGGTCCAGTACAGTGCCAAAAGACCCCTACTCCCAAATGGCTTCTCCTGCATGTGTGGACCAAGCCAATGTGTCTTTCCTTCATCCACACCTTGAATTCCGAGGGGGCTGGAGAGGCCATCACCAGCCTTACCCCACGGCTCTGAGCATCAAGTACCTCATAGTGACCAAACAGGGAGAGCCGAGGAAGTGGCGTGTTGTTTCTTCAGCCCCGTTTCCCTGTTGGTACTTGTGCTCCTTGGCTGGAAGTCATTAGCATGTGTAAACACTTCCTTCCCATCGCGTCCGCTTGCGTGCTCTTCCCACTGCGCTGCGTGGCAAGGGAAGCACCTTGGAGCAGGAAAACAACAGTCAGCCTCTGCGCACTAACTGAGAGTAACTGCTTGTTTATGGAACTTGGTCACCCTGTTGTAAGCTATTTTTAAAAAGCAGAAGAAGGAGGTTTAGCTTATTGGCCTTCAAATAGTGCCAGAGTCCTATACTGCCATTTAGGCTGGGCGTTTCATTGTAGGAATTGTGCTGTGATATACAAAGTGTGACATTTCCAACTCAGCCTTTCTTGGAAGGGAATTAAATTAGTTTCATAGCTGCATGAGGGGTGTCATATGGAGGTGGAGAGAGAAATCTGTGCAGATGTTAAACAGCCAGCTAATCTCAAGTGACGCGAATGCCCCAATGCACTTTGGTTCTCAGAGATGATGATTGTCATCTCCTGCTGCAGCGGCTCCTGGCTTGTGGTCACAGCTCTGTGCCAAGACAAGCTGAGAGCACGTGCATTTGTAACTTGCATCAATGCCCTGGACAGCCCCACAGGACCAGACTTTCTTCCACTGCCCTGAGTCTCTGCATCTTCAAGTCCCTTTGCCCAGCAGGGAGCAGATGGGATCGCTGACCCAGGGCTGAGGTGCAGCCCCGAAAAGTCCTGTGTGCGGGGAGAGCTTTGCTGTGCTCTTTAGAGCCTATCCCTCCTGGGGATTCTGCAGAGAACAGAGTAAGATTTTATTAACCACATCAGGGAAGGCTCTGGGTTTGGGCAGCTCTGTCTGCTTTCAGGAATGGCAGAAAGCCAAACTGAGTTGGGCTGTGGAGCGTTGAAATTTCTTATCTCCTACGTGCTGTAGGTGCATTTACCCCAGGGATCCCACCTCTCGTCCTGCTCGCGCCGAGCGCTCTCAGATCTGCAGCGAGCGCTCAGAACTCCTCTGTCAGCCCTCACTGCTTGTGTCTGACCTCGTACCTGAGCCTTCCTTCCTCTGCTGCTACCTCTGATGACTAATTCTCCTTTGAAGAGTGTGTGCCTGTGATCTTCCAGGCTCCCCTCGTGCCCACCCCACCCAGTGTCGTGCTGATGCTCGTGTGTGCACGTGCAGGTGTGCACGGAGAGGCTGCGCAGGGAGGAGGGCTCGTGCTCCCCAGGCACCAGCTCTCTCTATGCCCCTGATCACTCTTCCCTTTGCTTTATTATTATTATTTTTAGATTATACTCAGTGTTTGAAGCCCCCTCTTTGATAATCAGGAAGTTTAAATTCCTCCTGCATTTTGCTTGTGCTCCCTGCTTTCTGCACCCATCCTCATCTAATGTAGCTTTTTCATGTTGCATTGATTCTGGGCTAAATTAATTTTCTTTGTTCCCCGTGTACCTTTAATTAGAAGGAATAAGGATTCCTCCTTTCTTGCACCAGTATGCATTTTTCCAAGCCCAGTTTCTGCTGCCCTACCCTCTGTGGCTCAGGCAGGGATGGAGGTACATGGAAGCTGTGTGATGGCCTTCCAGGGAGCCTAGAGCAGATGGGGAGTTGAATGCAGGTTTTCCAAGACCAAGATAATCATCTAATTGCAAACCTATTTTTTCCCCACTTACCCTGTTTATCAATCAGCTTCTCTTGCATCCCGCAGCTGGAGATCAACGTGAGTGTGGGTTGTGCTGCAGAGAGCAGGCACTGCCAGCTCCAGGGCAGCTGTTTGGTACAGGGCTCTGAGTTGATTTCAGCTCACAGCTAAGTAGCAAACATCTGGATGCAGACTCCAGGGACATGAAGATGGAGGAGGAGGTCTTTTCCGCTTGGTACATTGTCTCCCAGCTCAGCTGCAGGGCTTGCAGACCCCTGGAAAAGCCCAGCACTGTCAGTCTGGCACAGTAGGCTGGGCAGGAGGCAGGCAGGGCACCCTAGGCTTTGCTCACATGGGGTAAACCTGCTCTGAGTGGTGTACAGGGTTTTTTCAGTGTCCTGCTCAGTCTGTCCATAAGCCAACTCTTGGGAAGAGTTAAACTTCAAAGGCCAGCAATTAAGCCCACACACATCAAGGAAAAAGCAAACCTGTGACTTGTTTTTTTCTTTCCAAATGCTACTGCCCTTTTCTCTCCGTGCTCAGTGCCAACCCTCGGGCTCTCTCTGACTTCTCGGTCAGCTGCCTCTGCCTCCTCATCTCCCAGCAAGAGCTGGATGCTGAGGCCTCACATGGCTTGAAGTCCACCTTCCCCCAACAGCACACCTGTAGTTTGTTTCGTCAGGAGTTCACCTGAGCCTCTGGAAATGGCTCATGATGGAGCTGTAGTTGATGATGTTGAATCTGAGGGTCTCTCTCCACTGTTTCTCAGGCTTTTCCCTTCCTCTGTGTTCATGCAGCAAAATCCACGTGCTGTAGGTGGAAGCTTCTGCTCAGTGCTTCCACCCACAGCACCTGGACTTTGATGAAACTGGTCTTGGCTTTGCCTGGACTGCCAGAAGCAGCTGGAGCTCTGGGAAAGGGGATGATGCCCTGGCATGGACAGGAAGATCCTGGATGTACCCACTCTGTTATGGCAGTGGGTGGTTTAGAGACTCCTGGACCTGGATGTCTCACCTGGATCATGGTGTGTAAGAGCTGGTAGTGACTTGTCTTCTGGGTGCTTATCTCTCTTTGGGAATCTCTCTGTGGGTATCCCACAATTTAGCTGAGTTGCATGCAGAGGTACTTGGTCATCTGTCTTGTAACTCCATCAGGTACAGTTTAAGGAGCAGTGGATAGTAATTTCATTCCATCATTTCCCTTTAATTGCTGATGGGGTGCTATTTCTTCTCAGTGGCCAAAGATGTGTCCTTAGGGTTCCATGGGTTTGTACACACTGCTTACAGAGGTACCTCAGCCCAACAAAGCCCCTGGGGTCACACCTGGATAGTCATGGGGTGGAATTAACCTCTGAATCCTGCAATGGTCAGGCAACTCCTGAGCAATCCTGAACAGATGAACTGGAGCGAGCAGCAGTACAAGCCTTTCCCAAGACACTTGTCTAGAGATCCCAGACCCCCAGAGCCCACAGGGGGATGTCCCTAGCCCATCCTGGCCATGCATTTGTGCTGGCAATATCTTAGGCCAAGTAGTGGACTTAGACAAACACTTGTTTCACACCAGCTGTGGACCATCCTTTGCATCCCTTCAAGTCAGAGACGTAACGAATGGTGTTAATTGCTGATATCAGTCCCCCAAAGCCATCTGATCCCTCTGCTCCTTCTACACCACGTTAATCACACCCTGCTGGGGCAGAGAATGTGAGCAGGGCAAGATTTTGAAAGAAGTAAATTAAAACAGGAAGAGAAGCAACCTGACAGTCCTTAAGATGTGGGAGGATAATTTTAATTGAGTTTTGCAAGGGTTTAGCCGTGCAGTTAATAGGGGCCACTGGAACAGGGATGGTTATGTATGCTAAGCAGGACAGCTCACCCAGGGCTCCTGCAGAGCCACGGCGGTGGTAGAGTGGGAGATGCCACAGGCATTTGGGTAGGTCTGAGGATTTATGCCCCTTAGGGAGTGAATCCTGTGGACAGAATAGGTCCTGTTCCTGTCTGAAGGCTCTGGGCTCCCCCTCCCCTCCCTGCGCATCCCGCTGAGCCAGAGCTGCCCTCTGAAATGTCAGGGAGAGGAAGCAATCCTTGGCTTGTTAGTTTCTACAAGGAAATAAAACACACAGATGGCTCGAGCATCCTCTATCTCAAAGGCAGGAAAAGGATTCTCCGGGCAGGAGCAGGCAGCCAACAAACGCGGAGCGATCCAGGGAGTGGAGGACCAAACAAAGCAGCGTCTGGCCAGCCCTGGCCCGCAGCAGAAAGGGTGGGCCGGCGGCCACCGAGGGGAAGCCAGCCCTCTGATGTGCCGGAGCATCCCTCGCTGGAGCGAGGGCAGCAAACAGGCGCTCCCCTGGGGCCCGGGGAGGCTGCTGACAGCAGAGATCCTGGAGGAGGTCTGCAGGGTGGCCCCGGCTGACCCGCTGCCCCCGGCCGGACATGTGGCTACCTGACACGGGCTAACTTTGGCTCAGGACGGAGCCTCTCGGGGAGGATGGAGCAGGGAGCGAGCGCGGGGGGGCACGGGTAGGGAGAGGAAAGACGGCAGGAGACAGAAATGCAAACATGGCCTGACAGCCGTGGGACAGGGGGAGGGGAGGAGGAAAAAGCAGGGTAAACCTGGCAGGATGGAGCAGGAAACCGGGCTGGAGCGAGCAGGGCGATGGTGAGATAGTGCTTCCTGCCCAGGGAGAACGGCAGACCGATAAACACTCCAGGACAGGCGCTCGCTGACCCCTCTGTGGGATGCTTTGAGATGACGTGGTGGCAGGACCCTGGGGCAGAGCAGAGTCCCAAAACCAGGTGAGAGCATGGTCAGACATTGGGTGTAGCCATGTTTTGCTGCCCAGGGCAGCTGGCTCGGAAACACCCTGATATAAATCCCTACCTGAAGGCACCGAGGGACAGGGATACACGGGTAACTTTGCTCCTCAGGACAGCCCACTCCTCTTGAAAGTGGCTTCTGCTTTTGAGCTGCTCTGTTTCTCTTCCCTGATGGATGCCCAGCTTGGAAGATGAAATGTTGAAGGAGCCCAGAGATCTTGTGCCTTTTTTTGCCTCATTACCCATCAGTGCAGGTGGTTATGAGATACCAGAAAAGAACCAGTTAATTAAAGTTTATCAGCCATGAGAGGCTAAAGAGACCTGTTGGTGTGCATGCACTGAGGCCAAGCAGCTTTTCGGACTGAGGCCTGTTTGGCCAGAGCCACAGGCAGTGGATGTGCAGCTGTGGAGTGCCAGGGGCTGGGGAAGCAGGGTGGAATGCCTGGCCTTAGAGTGCTGCTGCTCTGGCTGTGGCTTCTGCTTCTGTTATGACCATGCTGCTGTCATGTCATGTGCTCCTTATGTCCCTGCCCACCCCATCCCACTCCCCACTTGGCTGCCAGGCAGGGGGATGCTTTGCTTGGGGTCTCCCCTGGTTGCAGGTGCTGAGCTGGAGGAGAGCCTTGTTCTTTTATTCCCAAATGCCCTGTCTGTTTGGACACATGTCCTTCCTCCTCACCTGGCATCGCTGCAGACCCAGGATGCTTAGGGTATCTCTGAGTCTGGTGCCAAGAAAAAGCATCTCCACCAGCTCTGGTGGTCCTCTGGTGGCCCCTTCCTCAGCCCTCATGTTGGTTCCTGCTCAGGGGGCTCCCGCCTCCTCACACCAACTCGCCCACAAGTTGCAAAGATTATGTCTTACACTTCTGATGGTGGACAGGAAGGATCAGACACCCAATAATGATGGTCACCTCTGTGTTTGTATTGACTGAGTTTCTATAATTATTTTTCCTTTCTGTCCCCTGAGAAAGGACACTTGTCCTAATTGAAGCAATGGAACATCTGATGCTTTGGGAACGCCCTCACAAACTGGTGAGGATACAAATCCTCCCCACTTAGATTTGGTGTTGTTTCAGGGCTTTGAGGTCCAAGGACAAAAATTTGTAGACCAAAGGACCAATGCCTTGCCATTGGCACTGCCCACTGTGAGAAGAAGAAAGATGCTGCCCAAGTGAGCCCCTGGTGTGTGGGTTCAGTTGTGTGGCTGGGACGGTGATGCTGCTACAGCACAACACAGGATCAGAGGCGCAGCCCCCCTGTTTAACTCTTCTGAGGCAGGTCTGAACTGAGGGTCAACCCTGATTTATGGGACAGGGAACATCTTCCATGAGCCCATAAAAGGAGTCTGCTCTGTTTGTCGTTGTGCACATGCATAGTTTGGAGGTGATTTTCAGTTTTCTATCATTATCTTTTTTCATTTGTTCTTTAGCCTGTTTCCATCTCTGTTTTCCTTCCAGCTTCACTGTGGGCCTGGGTGGCTGTCACCCTGCCCTGGCAGTCCTTGGGCACAGGCTGCTGGGCAGAATCTGCTCTATTTTGGTGTCAGTTCCCACCATGGTTTGGGGCTCACTCTGCCCACTGTGAGGCTGGAGAGAAGACACCTGGTGTTTCATCCCTACATCAGCTGGACCCTGACGTTTATTTCTCAGCCTCGTGTGATGTCTCACCTCTCTGCAAAACAAGCCTTTCTCTCTGCTGGAGAGCACTGGGAGGAGGAAGAGGAGGAGCTGACAGCCCTACTTCAAATTTCCCCTGCTGCTCTGCCAGCTGCCTGCTCCTCGTGTGACGTGACACTCACGCTTTGCCGCTCCAACCCACAGTTGGATGCTTGCCCCGTGCATGAGAACAAGTCGCTCTATGGGGGAACTTCAGCCCTGTAGGTGGGAATTTGGCCTGGCTCTGTCTCCGGCACGTGGACTTCCCACATGTCTGTGGGCAACCACAGGTGCTCCAGCACAAGGGCAGTGAGCTATACTAGCACAGGGCAGGCGGGGAATTGGAACTGGAGCAGGGGAGGGAAGTGACACTTGAGGTGCTGGAGTTAGTTCCTGTGGGGCACACGCAGTTTTGCCAGAAGATGCTGCTAATTCAGACAAGTCCAGCCTGGAAAGCAGGAGAAGAAGTCTGCAGAAAGGGCAGAGCAAAGCTTCTCCTCCCTCTGCCCCAGTGCTAGCTACTGATGCTCCTTTGAATAGTCCCTCTTGGCCAGAGAGGTACCAGAATTTTACTGCTGGCTGTTCAGGAGCAGAGCTTTGCTCACATGGTGCAAACAAAATTTTCCTTTTTAGAAAGTGTCCAAATCTTGAGTTTGTGCTTTGCTTTGTTGGACAGATGTTCATTGACTGGGAATTTTTGTCTGAAAACAGCAAAGTAGAGGTGGGGCTATAGCAGGGTCAGGGGAGCTTTGCTGACAGAAAGGACACTCTTTTTTCCCTTCCAGCCTGTTTTGTGCCCCAGTACAGCACTGGGGTGGGCAGGCTGGGCTGGGCATGCAAGGCACAGGGAGACAGGCCTCACCTGGAGCAGCTTTGCTTTGTGCATGTTATCTTGTAGCTCTTGTCACAGGAGCCCAAGGTGTGGTGGCAGGAGCATGAGCTGGGCCGGTTAGCTGGGGACATGTGATGGCTGTGACCAGAGCGATCCAGCCCCACACCAGGGAAGGAAGTCAGCGAGAAGGACAGAGTGTGAACAAAATCCCTCTCCGGAAAGGCGCCCCGTTAATCAGTCAGCGGGGCCAGCTCAGCAGAGAGGGAGGGAAGGGGAAGCAGAGAGGGGCTGAGGTGGTGTGGGGGCTTGGGGGAGGATCCGGTGCAGAGCTTCCTGTGAGTGGAAGCAGACAGAGAGCAGGAGCTGTGTGGTGCCATCCTGTACCTCACCATGCTGTACCTTGTCCCACACGCAGCCTTTGCTCTGTCCCAAAGCCATAGCACGCTGTGGCAGTGCTGGCTCTGGCACTGATGCTGCTCTGCAGGGAGTTACCATCTGCAGCCATCGCAAGGCAAAACCAGGCCCTGTGCGGGGCTTTCCCACATGCCCAAGGGTGGAGAGATGAGGTCAGGCTGCAAGATGCCCTGGGGTGGATAGCACTTTCCAGGGTGAATGTGGCTTCCCCACGAGGCAGGGAGAGCCCTGGATGCAGGATGCAACTGAGAGCAGCAGTGGTGTCAGGGAGCAGAAAGAGGCAGAGGGGCCTGAAAATGAAGCAGCCGCCAGCGATAAGGAGAAGGCCCTCAGTGCAGCCTGGCCCCTTTCAGAGCCAAGCACTGCAAGATCAAGGCAAGGAAAACTGCTGGGAAAAGTGCTTCTCTGGAAATAGACAAGGTGTGACTGGCTGTGGGATCCTGCTTCCTCTCACCGCATCCCATCAATCCCCCTCTGTTTATTTTAATATCCTGCTGCCAACTTGCTTGAAAAAAGCTGCAACCATCTTGAAAAAACAAAGCCAGAGCTGCTGCATGCCTTTTTAATTACATTAATGCTCTCCCTGTGCAAGGGCACAATTGGGTGTGCGGGAGAAAGCGGGAGCTGCTTGGAGGGCTGAGGAGATAAAGCATCACAGGGGTTGGAGGTGGGGAAGGAGGGACTCAGAGGAGAGCAGACACTCCATGCTCTGGAGACATCTCCCTCGCACTCTGGGATTTGCCAGAGACACAAACCATCTGTGTGTCAGTTAGCAGAGATTTAATGGCCAAACCTAGCACCAAGTTTAGTGCTGGGGAGAGCGAAACACAGGAGAGAGCCATGGCAGGGCACACGCTCCCTCGGGGAGGGAAAGGGCAAGGCCAGCAATGGGGTGGATCTCTCTGGCAAGCACAGAGTGATAGAGAATTTTTGCAGGGAAAGCTGATGGCTTTGAAGATGATTTTGCAGACTGGGAAGGGGTCTGTGCATCCCTTTGCCTGTCCTGGATGCCATGGGTGGCTCTGGGCATCAGCATCCCAAGATGCCAGGCTTAGTGTGGGACATCAGCGTGAGTAGTGGGTCCCCAGCTAGAGCCAGTGCAGAGAGTCCCCAAAGGTCCCAGTAATCTGGGACCAGTGAAGAGGCTGGATGGCCACAAGAGCTGGCCCAGCAGTGCTGCCAGCAGCAGGAGTGTCCCCAGCCCCGCACCACGGTGCTTTCGGAGTGAGCAGGGGTTCCTTTTCCTGTTGTATTCACAGAGGGCCATGGACAGGATGCATCTGCAGGAATCCCACAGCCCCAACCTGCACAGATCGTACTTTTCCTTTCTTCCCCTCCACCCCCTGGTGTTTTTTGCTAACAGGTCACCAGGCAGCACGTGAAGGGAGGCAGGGGGTTATTTCTGCTGCTGTCCTCCTCCCCCCAGCCCCAGTGGTGGGGCACAGCATTAGCCAAGAGACTTCTGCCACCTTGGCACTTATTTAGTGGTTCAAGCAGAGGGCTCATGCCACTTCTGAGACCTAATTCAGTGCCTGTTGCAGCCAGCCCTGGAGCTGGCCATGCCAGAATTTTGGGGATTACCTTTCTGCTTGCTGCCCCAGGGCACAGACAGGATGAGAGGATTTGCTATCTTCAGCCAGCCCCATGCAAGCATCTTCTGCATTTTGGGCTGAGCACTGTGGGGTGGCAGGCGCCCCCAGCTGCTCCCTGGGACGATGGACAGGGAAACTGTGGCCATCTGGAGAGCAGTGTTTGCACTGGGATAAGTGTGTCCGGCATTAATAGGAAACGCAGCTTAGCAGACAGATTCCTTCCCCCGCCTTCTTTTTTTAATAAACCTTGTTACATTTTGAAGGGATTTTACAAAAAATGCGGTCATTTATTTTCCCAGCCCCAGGGCACATTTTTTCTGTGTGACATCTGACGTCCCCTCCTTTGGGGAAGGGGAGGTTGGAGGCGCAAGGCGGGGTGTCCTCCATGGCGGCCGAGCACCACACAGCCCCAGGGACCAGAGTGACACCGACCCGTGTGTGGAGTGACAAGTGATGGCTGCTGCTGGTGTTGAGGGAGAGGTGTCTGTAGGACAGGCCGTGGCAGCGGGACACGCACACGGGAGGTGGGCCAGGACTGCCCCGGGGCTGACGCTCCTTCATGTGGGCAAGCGGAGGGGAGGCGGGAGATGGCGGGGGGAGATGGCTGTCACCCTGCTGTTGCCATGGGGGCAGCCATGGGGACACCACCTCAGAGCCGCGCGCAGGCGGGAAGGAAGTGGAGAACAATTGGGGAGAGCAAGGCCGGCAGCCCGGGGCTGGCAGTGCTGGTGGTGCTGCTCCGCACGTCCCTCAGCGCCGCGTCCCCCTCAGCAGCCTCTCCTGGTGGCAGTGGGCCCTGGGCACTGTGGCTTCTCCACCAGCCTGGATCCCCATGCCACCCTATGTCTGAGAAGCTGATGGCCATTTGTTGTCTCCTTGGTCCGGGTTCCTCATAGAGAAACATTCCTAGAATCATCGGATGATTAAAGGTGGAAAAGACTTCTAAGATATCAAATCCAGCCATTAACCCAGCACCACCATGTTCACCACTAAGTCATGTCCCCAAGTGCCACATCCACATGTCTTTTAAACACTTCCAGGGATGGTGGCTCTACCACTACGCTGGGGAGCCTGTTCCAATGCCTGACCACCTTTTCAGTGTAGAAATTTTTCCTAATATCCAATGCTAACCTCCCCTGGTGCAACCTAAGACCATTTCCTCTCATCCTGAGGCTCTCTTATACTCCTCAGGTCACAGTTCTGGAGGAAAGGTGTTAGAGCTGCTTGTGAAATGCGTGGAAACACCACATCCTTGAGACCTCTCCAACTCTGATAGATCTCTCTGATATCTGGGTTTGAATGTTACAAGGGAAGGAAACAGACATACACAGAACACAGTGGCAAAAAAAATTCATATTTCTGTAGAAAGTCAAGCTAGCAGCATATTTTTGCATTCTTTTCTTCCTTAGCATTTAGCACCTACCTGAGTCACAGCCTCACATTCCATAACATTTTTCCCTCTCTCTATTTCTGGTTAGTTTGCTTGTTTTTGCAGTCAACAAGACTTCTTTTGAATTATCTCACATCTCCAGAAGCTGGAGTTTTAAGATAAAGATCATGAAGTAATGACAGTTGGCAACACTGTGCTGATGAAAAACAACAGTAGTCTCTGAGGGTAACCGGTACTTCGAGATGTTTTGTCCGTGAGGAGCTCACTTAGGGTGCGTGTCTGGCATGCCAGAGATGCAAACACACAAAAAGTGGGACTCTCCCTGAAAAAAGCTGGAAGAAGAGCATGATAATGTTTATCTGCCTGTCCCTGAGCCTGGATAATTTCACTCCTGGAATGCCTGTCTGGTGGTACAGGGAAGGGGGCTGCTGCAATCCACAAAGGTTGGTCCTAGGCAGGTGACTGCACCTGAGAGCGAGCCACAGGAGAAGGGCATTCCATGAATGCCTCTTGGCTCTGGAGAGCATCTCAGTTCAAACACATTTGTGGTATTTGGGCATCCCTGATTTGTCCCCCTGATTACAGAGAGCTACATGTGTATGGAAAAATCTCCTGCCAGACTCGCTCTGGTTAGCAAAGGGGATCCTTTCAGAGCCCAAGTAAGCCCAATATCATTCACCTGGTGAGGAATGGCCACAATTGAATTCCCCAGTTTCTGGTCTTCCATTCTTTTTCTGGCCCTCATCCATGGCAGGCTGTCTATCAGAGCCCATGGGCTCTCTGGCCCTGACCCAAGAGCTGAAGAGCTGCTCACTGGAGCCAGGGGGGCTGCAGACAAACCTCTTTGTCCCACTGAGCCAGCAGTAACTACCTTGTAGGAACAGACCCCAAGGAAATGTTCCCTTCAAGAGCCTTTGCCCCTCTTTGGGCTCTTGGCACCAGGATAGCTGCTGCCCACAGCACTGGGCCCAGGCTTTTGGATCTCTGCATCATCCCCTCTCTCCTTTCTCTCCACAGATCTGGTGAGCAGCTATTCTATGACCCCTCCTACTCTGAGCATCACTGAGGAGGAGCACGTCATCAACGCCAAGGACACACTGACCATCACCTGCAGGTAGGCTCCAGCAAGTGTGGCTCTGTCCAGACTGCTCTTACCTGGTGAGTGTTGGAGGACCAGGCAAGGAGAGCCCACCAGGGACACCTTGGCTGCAGTACTCCTGCAAATTAGCATGTCTGACTACAAATCTTCCATATCCCCCAAGTGCAAATTCATCTAATTAATTGAAAAAGAAGCAAAAGATGTCTCAGAGGATTGAGTGATAACCTCTGCTGTAGTCTTTGAGAGAAGAAGAAGGATGGAGAAACATTTTGTGTGATTTAATAGCTTTGTTGTGAGCTCTTCAGGGAAACTGGTCTTCCTGACTCTCCTTGTCTTTCTCTGACGCTGCTTATTCTCACCTCGTTGGGGCCACTGGGATTGAAGTTCTGGTTTCTAAATCTAGTGGGCATTTGAGGGACACTGAGAAATATCCATGGGAGAAGGCAAGGCTGCACTTAGTGGTGGCTATGAGAGGACTTCAGCTTTTCTAGGAAGCTGGAATTTAATGCTCTCCCTTTATATATGTGGGTGAAAAGAAGCCCCAGCCAGGCCAGTTGAATAACTGTGAGAGGAGCTGGAGAATCTCTGGTTGTTTTGGACACTGTGGCTCTGAGAAGGTGGTATGTCTGAACTGATTTTTCTGTGCTGGGACACTTGGCTGTGCATGTTTTCTGGACTGCCTCCTGTCTCAGAAAGCAACCAAAAAAACCAAAAAAAAGCCATAAACAAGTGGGAGAATTGCCCAAGGTCAATTTCCCTGGAGTTTCCCCTGGAGTTTCCCTTCAGCAGCTGAAAACAGTTCCATGCTTGGGATCTGAATACTGGGTCTAATGGGGATCTAAATTCAGCGTGGGCCTCAAATGGGTGTTTCTCAGTGTTATATTTAACCACAGAGCAATTACTGCAAACACTTGGCTGGCATTGTGTTCATGTCTTGTCAAAAACATATTTAACTTTTCCTGGAACAGATGGCATTGCTTTTCCTTTGTGAATCAGTTCATAACCAAGGGAGAAGGACAGAGGAAAGGTTGTTGATATTAATTACTGAACTGATTTCACTCGGTCTGGGAAGTGGGCTTGTTTTCATCCAGTGACTTGAAGAGCCATCATGTGTGCTGAGATGTAGGAAAAGTGTGAGCTGGAGGTCTGTCCATGACTGTCTGTGGGGAGCTGTGGTCAGCCATAGAGCCACTGTGGGAGCATAGAGGAAGAGAAGGGAATTTGGGGATTCCAGTGCTCTGCTGTGGTACTTTTCTCCACAAGGAATGTGGGAACTGACGCTGTCTATTAAAACCTTGGAAGACATGAGATTCAGTGAGGATATTCTGAATGAGCTTAGAATCAGGGCAGACCCTTTCTCAACAGGGGCCCAGAAAGGGACACAGAAAGCACTTTCAAGACTGTCTATAGATTGAGCCAAGGTTAAAGGACATACTGAAGTTAGAGATGTGGTAAAAGTAAGTGTCTTCTGCAGCTGTGGAAAACTGAACAGGCCAGACAAAGAGCACAGAACCATCTGCAAACAGCACTAAAACCCACATACCTTCTGCCCATATTGCTCTTTGGCTATTCCTTGCCTCTGCATCCTGCTGTCCCAGATGTGCTCCTTGGGCCTGTGCAGTGTCCTTCACACCATCTGCAGATAGATAAGTCTCAGTATCTCCTACATGGCTCAGAGCATTCCCCTTTTCCTTCTGAGCTCTCAGTCCTGTGTTTGTCTGTCTTGACAAGGGGGCTTTGACTACAGGACACTTACTTCATTTGAATGAACAGCAAATCTTTCCTGGTCCCTGGATCTCTAATTACACCCAGCTGCTTCTCCAACCTCTTCTCTGGACCATGGCCCACCCTGGGAAGACCTGGCTTGTGTTAATGGGAGCTGAAGGGAAAAACATGCAGACCACCAAGAGAAGAGGCAAAGGAGAGGATGGCGGGGCAGGGTAGGGCAGAAACAAATACCAAATCAAATCCAGGATCCAGGGATTTCCTGCTGAGCATCGTGTTGGAGGTGACTTCAGCTTGACCTTGGTCTTCCCTTGAGAGCAATGTCCTCTGGCTGCTCTTTGAGCTGCCATGGAGCCAGGAGTACAGGCTTGCTTGAAGCAGTGCTTCAGCAGAAAGATGAGCTCAAAACCCCCGTGTGAGACTCCCTGGAGACCTTTCAAGCTTCACCCACCGAGCGTGAGAGTCCTGCAGCCAACTGTGCTCTCAGGCTCCCTCGCAGCAGCCTGGATCTCAGACATCCACAGCTCTGCAGCCCTGCTCATGCTCCACAGCCCACCAAGCCTCATCAGTGACCAGAGTCCGTGCCAGGCTGTGGGATAAGCAATCCCTCTGGAGACAGGCATGCTTAACAGATACCCAAAGGTACAACACACACAAGGAGCCACCAGATGCTGGGGCTTTGCTTTTACAAATGCCATCACATGCAGTCCTGTTCCCTTGTCACCCAGCACAAGGCACCCTTGAGAAGCCCAGACAGAGAAGGGACCAGTGCAGGAACATTCCCCAAAATAGAGATTGTGCCAGGGCTGGCTGAGAGCCCCAGAGATGTTTTGATCCAAGCATGTGGCAGAACAGGGGGAAGGGGCTGACGCCCAAATGGACAGTGCAGCTTTTATTAGCTCCCATTCCTAGAAGGAAGGAAAGAATATTGTGAATCTCTGCATTCATGCCCTCAGCAGCCTGCGTGGGGGGAAAGCAGAGAGCTTGTGCTGTTCCAGCTCATGAGCATTGGAGCAAATCCCACAGGAGCCAGCTGCACAACAGCAGAAACCTCTGGAAGGATCGACCTGGTCCTGGCTGTGCCATCCCATCCCATCCCATCC
>VXBQ01002432.1:0-21731 GCA_013400175.1 Phainopepla nitens
CGCCTGCGCTTCGGCATTCCGAAGATGGGCTGTGTGGCGAGGGGCTGTGACTCGCGTGCCTTGCGTGACTCTTGTGGCAAAGGTGACTCGGAAGGTGCTCCCCGCCTTTACGAAAAGTGCAAAGTCATTAGGTGCTTTTCTTGTCGTACTTTGTGGGTATTGCTCGTTTTCCCCATCCGGATTTATTTTACTTTTTTTTAAATCGGCTTTTTTATTTTTGCACTTGTTGCTGAGATTATCATCGTCTTTAATTATTCGTTTGATTTCTGTTGGAAATTGTGAAAAGCATCCAAATTGCTACCAGCTATAGATGTGTTAGACTAGCTTATGCTGTAATATTATCTAAACTAGTGCAAAATAAGCCTCTGATCCATTCCCTCCTGTTAACTATACAGTTGAGAATGGTGTCTTTTATTAGACTGGTTATTGTAGCTTGGAAAGTACATGATTTTCCAGGATGGTTTTCAGTTCTGAAATAGAAGCAGGGTAAGTCTCAAAGCTAAGTATGAGCTGAGGAAAAAAGTGCTTAATTTAATTAGGTGTAATCAGTTTCTCAAGCAGCAGAGGAGTAGATGCTCCTCTGCTGGGTGAAGGGTTCTGGGGAAGGAAGGGGAAAGAATGGCAAAATGGTGCAGCGAGAGGAGACAGGTACCAGGCTGTAAAACGTGCTGCGAAAGCACGGGGAGAGATGAAAACTGTTCTGTAGGAATAGCAGGGACGTGAGTCTGCAAAGTCATGGGAGTGTTCAGAGGAAAACCTGAAGCTGCTTCCTGACTTCTGCCAGAAATATGGGAAGTGATGTCAAAGGTGGCCACTAACCTGACAATGAAGTGTCAGCTGCAGGAGATGCAATTCCTGCTTACAGCTGGGGGAAGTCTGAAGCCCTGCTAACAGCAATAATAACTATATCAACAAATTAAGATGAAACAAACCACATGACAAGCACACACAGTCCTGAAAGTCTCTTAATGGGATGGGAATCTTCAGTGGGTTTTTGCAGTGTTTGTTTGTGATTTTTTTAAGCATGATAGCTGTGGTGAAGTTAATTTGTGCTTCCAAAGAACAGACTGATGTTATCTTGGAAGAGGGGGGCTAGGGAAATGAGAGAGACTGTAAGTATATGGGTATGTGCCGCTCTGTGTCAGCTCTGGCAAACTATATTTTGAAGTATTATTTCTCTGAAATGAGCAGTTTTCACGGTGGATAATGTAGATGGGTTATACAGATTTAATAGGCTGAGAACTAAGGCTGCTATAATAGTATATAGTAGGTACCTTTCACCTGTTAATCATGAAAAAATTGAGTTTCAGGTTACAGATACGTCTTTTTCTCTCTTCTGTATTGTTAAAGTGCTACAGCAAATTGCTGCTGCTCTATCTCTACTTCAGCCCTTTCCTGAGTGCTTGGAAAGTTGGTCTTGATTAACTGCTCTGGTCATTTAAATCTTAAGTAAAAAAAAATTGTTGGCTACAAATGTCATGTGTTAGATGGATAAATGAAAGTTTCAACTGTATTTTCATGTTGCTTAGTTGAGGACTAATGTATCTCGTGTTTAATTTGACCAAGTACTTTTAAATTTCAAGGTTTTAAAGCAAAATGAAGGACTAGAAAACCTTGCAAAAATATTTTTGAATAAAGAACTGTTTAGTTTTCTCCTGGACCATTATGGAACTGTAAAAAATGGCACAAAATTTACGAGTGTAAGATTTTGAAGGTGAATAAGAAATACAAATAAAGGGGGAAGGGAGGGGCCACGGTCTGTGGAGAAGTGATCTTCTTCAGTTACTCTCTTTCCTGTCAGAGTCTTTAATTTATAACTGTTGTGTTACTGAAGGCAGTCATTTGTATTTTTTTATATCTCAGAAGTCACTTTGAAATGTCTTACCAAACTAGTAAGAAATTCAAAATCTCAGGGCTTGACGTGCAGTGCATGCTCCTAGAATGTAAATACTTGGGGACAGTGATAATGCAGTGATTGTGTTTTGTACTTAACACTGTCTGGAAATATCAGTGCTCAGATTAATGCAGCTCCCAAGTGCCTGGAACCGGCTGTTTAGAAAGTACACATGGTATTGCTAATCATGAAAACAGTTTTTAAGTTCCACCAAAATTTTTCTCTTTTCTAATTGGATGCAGACCTGTCACTTACTTCATCTTCTGAAGTGTGTGATTAAATTTAGTTGTTATTGTTTCATTCTTGTATGAAACTTCTGTGTTTTGCAACCCAGAGTTTTGTAATAGAATTTACGTGAAAGATGCGAAACAGAACTAAAGCAAATGCTCCTGAGAAGCACAGAACCTGTGCTGTTCTCTTGGGGCTGTGCTTGGGTACCTGATACTAGAGCTGAGGGCTTCATGGAGCTTTCTGGAACGGGAGGCAGGGCTGCACTAAACTGCAGCTCTAATTAAAAGGATGGCACTGTTCAGGCTTGGGGTCACGTCTTCAGCAGTGTTTGAACAACAGAACTGTCTTTGCAGAGAGCCTGAAACAGAAGAGCAAGAGGGGGACTTCTGAATGCTTTGAGTGAATGTCGGCTTGGATGCCACCAGTGACGCTGGATGTGCAGATCATTGTGAGTCGCTGGAGTTACTGTGGGGCAGTGCCAGAGAGAGCTGGGCTGAGGCTCTGTGAGAGCCAGAATTAACACAAGTACAGATGGACATTGGCTGCCAAATACTTGTGCAGTTCAGTGAAGATGGTTTCATTTCCTTTAAGTTGTCTCGGCTTCACAAAATTTGTGAAATGCTGACACGCACTGAGCCAAATTCTGGTTCAGGTACTGTAACTCTTGCAATGTCTGGCTTTCTAAAAGGGCTTAAACTGGAAAGAAGGGGAAAGATGGAAGTGCCTGGTTGTACTGTAGAGCAAAAGACACTCTCAAGTGCCGCCTATTGCATAAAATTAGTTATTTGGGGCAAAACAGGTTTGACAATTTGCAGGAACTATTTTCCCCCTCTTTCTTACTTTATATCTCAGACAAATATTAATCATATGGATTTTCAGTGTAAGCCAAATGTTTGAGTCATTGTGAATCCCAGTGTTTGGAAACATTAAAAGAGCTGAGTAATGTTAACATTGAAATTATTTTATAAGGTTTTAATTTCCAAATGGGGTAGAGGAGAACAAAATGAAATCATAAAATCAATTCCAGGATTGAATGTGCTTCTTAAATGAGATTGGTCTTGGAGCTGCTTTCAGTGACTGTCTTGGCAGCTTTACAAGAACAAATCACCTCATTGCAATTAGCAGTGTTCCCTCTTGGACCTGCCTGGTTTCTTTTCATCATGCAGGTATTAATTCAGGTGGTCAGTATCTAGTCTAGCACAGAGCATCCAAGCATTTTCAGGATAACCTGATGATTTAATTCTTGTTGGATTATTTTTTGTTTATGTTTTTCCTGGTATCTAAATATATATATATATAGATAGATATGTATGTAGTAATCATTTCTAAGATAAATTGCACTTGTGTAATATTATGTTTATATATTGAAATGCAATTCATGTGGTATTTGTGTGCATTTGAAGTCTTGCATTAAAATTAAAGATGCCCTTTTATGATCTGTTGTTGAATTGTGATATTTAAAATTGGTCTGTTTAAACGAACTATTTGATCTGAGTAGTTTTTTGGTGACCCTTTATGTCATAATTGGTTGCTTTAGGTGATTGTTCATATCAAACAGTTTTATTCCTAGCTTGGAAAAGGAAGACATTTTTCTTCTTTCAGTTCTTAGTTTAAGTTGAGCTTAGTTGTTACTGAGCTGAAAAAAGTATTCCGATTCCATGTATAGCTGTTATGCTTGTCAAAATCTGATTTCACACACTAAATTTAGTGTCTACGTAGTGATTTTGATCAGTGTTGATGATTTGACTTAAAGATTTTACCAGTACAATGTAATGTCAGGGTACTAAAAATTAGTAAATTGGAGTACACTAGGTTTTAGGTAGTTAAATTCTGTAAAAGCTTTGTCTTCCCCCAAAAAAGATGAATTAGGTTTAGGTGCATGTATTTATCTTGTGCTGCTGTTGAGGAGGCAGACTGGAGCCCTTCCCTTTGCTTGTGCATGGTGCTGGTGATCAAGTTTTGTTGTAATCTCAACATTAGACACGATAAAGCAGAGTTTAAAAAACAGCACAGCAAAGTTCCCATGACAGCATAAAGTCCAGATGCCCTAGAATTTCAAGAAATTAATCATGACATTAGTACCATTTTCCTTCCTTTGAATGGTAGGAAGGACATAGCAGGGGGGCTGGGTGCTCCTGACAGTCCAGGGGAGCAGAGCAGTGGTCCACAGGGAAGTGTGACATCTTTTTATAGGACAGTGAATGCCTGTTTCCAGTCTCACTCTCTGACACTTGTTGAACAAGAAACTTCTTCATTGCTTTTTCAAGTAGTTTTAATAAAAGGTGTCTAAATACAAAATGAATTGAAAGTATGGAGAATGAGATGGCCCAGAAGTAAAACTGTGGCTTTGGTGCTACAAACGTAACCTTAATTTCTAAGATAAGCACCAGAAAAGGGGAAAATCCTCTTTTATCTTGGAAGTATCCCAAAAGAGGAGGCAGGCTTATTTATTTATTTTTATACAGCAAAATAAAATACTAGTCCAGAGTAAAGGTCCTGTAAATGAGTATTTGATGATGTGAATGCTTCACTTCAGTTGCCAACTTTAGGAAAAAGAGCTAATTTGGAAGGTCAGGTAGCTGGAGATGGGAAGTCATTAAGGTTTTTTTTTTTTCCTGCTGATGTTAGACGTTCTTACAAATGCAGATGGAAGGGCATCAAAAGCCAAACATGCACTTCAAAAAGGGATGGAGTGAGGAAAGTTGACTTTTCCTGGTGGTGCTGCTTCAGCAGCTCAACGACTTCTCTGTTCTCAATCTCTACAGAAACCTCATGGCCCTGAGTCCTAGAGCCTTACTAACTGTGACAGGATGAGAGCTGAAAGGCCAACAGCCTTAGCAAACAGTTGAATTGCTGCAGAGTTTCAGAGCTGTGGCTGTGTTTACCATTTCATTGAGTCAGCCATCTCTGTGCTTGGTGTGTAACTTCTGGAAGCAGGAGCTCAAGAATCTCCAGCCATTTTTACCAATCCATCAGCCACCATTGCTGAGAAAAACTCTACTGGTGGAATGCATACCTCAAACATTAAACCCAAAAGGCTTCCAAGAGAGGGTCTGCTCTGTGGTGAGGGCTGGAACAGACAGGGATTTAGCTGAGCTGCTGTCCTGGCTCACCATGACTGAGACATGCAGGGAGCATTTACAGCAACAGAAGTTCCAGTGGATTGGAAAGGCCCTTGAGTGAAGCAGGTTGTGGAGCCGTGGGCTCTCTCCTGGCCCTGGTGCCTGACTGATTATTCCTGTCTATAACCTTAGGCTTTGTCTCCACAGGGGAATTCTGCTGGTTATAACCTAGTGGGCATCATGTGTTCATAAAAAAGTTTTCATATAAAAAATTAAAAAGTTGCACTTTATGAAAAACTACTTCAGGTGGGAATCCATATGGAACTTCTCTGCAGCAGCAGTTTGCTTCTCTTCTATCTTCTTCTGGGAAACTTCATTTAGGGCCATTTTCCTTCCAGGCAGATAGGTAGTTTCTGACTTTGGACCAGTTAAAAATTACTTCTACAAAGCTAGCCTTTGTTTTGAGAACCCTGCAAGTGTTAGTTAGAGATAGTTAGGAACACAATGCTACTGATTTCCTTAACATAACTTCATTCTTCAGTGTTGGATGTTGTATCTGCTTTAGTAAACGACTGTTTGAAAGCAGACATTACTGCTTGAGAAACATCAAAAGCAATTCCAAGGAGTATAGATTAGATATATCATTCTCATCACAAGTGGTACGAGAAGTAACTACACAGCCCACGTGCTCTTAATCCCATATTTGCAGTAATAGGGATGAAAAAACAGTACCTAGGGTTTTTATTTTCTAGCACTGGATTTCTGATCATTCTGTAGTGTGAGGTTTTTGGTAGTTTTTTTTTTTTTTAAGTGTATGCATCTCGTATAAATGTGGATCTCAAAAATTTTTTTTTTTTTAAAAAGCCTACTAAGCTAGCTGGAACTGTAGTCTGGAAGAGAACTTAATTTTCATGTCTTCACACAAGTAATTGACCAGAAACGTATTGTGAACCAAAACCAAAATTTAAATTGGACCAGAGGGCAGTAGTTTTATCTGACCTTTGCATAACTGGTATTTTAAAAAGAGCAAACGTTTATTTTGCCTTGTTTTGCCGTGTGAGAGTGCAGCTGTAGGCTGTGCTCAGCCTGGGGATGTGCAGCACATAATGAATGAATGCCTCGCTGTGCCTGTGGTACCAGGGGAGTGCGAGGCTGCTGGGGACCCTGCATCCATCAGATGCATGGCTTCTCCCGAGCTGAGGGTACATTTGAAAGGATGCAGTGTGTGTGTGTGTGTGTGTGTGTGTGTGTGTAACTGGTACTGCTGGGCTTTCTGCTCCTCGAGAGAGTCAGAATGCTTCACTTTCAAAAACTGGCAGCCAGAAATTATTGCAGGTGAGTGAACAGTCATCAGGGCTGAATGGAGGCACTTTTCCATAGACGCTATACTTTCTCTTCTCCGGTGACTTTAAACTAAAATTTTCTGTGCACTTGGTACTTTTTATGCACACCATGCAGTCTGCTCACTCTCAGATAACAGGAGGCTGCTTTAGTAATCTTTTGTGCCTGTAGGTGCCAGACCAGATTTTATATGCATAGCACTGCTTGGCCCTACCATGATGCCACTTCAGTAAATACCAGTGCATTAGCCCCTTAAAAAAAATCCAAAGTCAAACTTGCTTAGGGATGGATTTAAATGTAAATGAGGGTCTTTCAAAATGATTCTGAATTGTCACTCTGCAGTAAACTTTTCCTGCTAAAATATTAAAATAGCTTCTGGCTATGGCTGGGTATTTGAAGAGACAAAAGCCCTCAGCTCACTCCAAATGTGTGTCCACCTGTCTGTCCCCAAGGAAGGAATTGGAGTGGAACCATCTGTGTCTTCTTTAGGGCTATATCTTTCTGCTTCATTAAGATCTTTCTTGCCATTTCTTACATGTTTTGAATTGCAAAACCAACAATAATTGTTCAGTGATGGAGTGTCCTGAGATCAGCGAGCCAAGTTTTTACTGGGGAATCATTATTATAGTCACTAAAGACAAGATAATTTGAATTTCACATGAAGTTCTGTTTGCAGGGAGTGTGATAAAAATAAATCTGCGCTTATGTACCAAAACATTTTGACCTGGAAACGAACATAATGAATATAAGATGCAAGAATGTTAATTTTGGAAAAATCACTGTTGGACTGTGAAATATTCATGACTAAAAAATTTCTTCCTTCCTGTGCTTTTCTCAGCCTTATGCTTAACACTGAATTTCTTGAGGCTTTTTTTCTAGAATCTAATGTGCGTGGGTTAAGAAGAGTAAGGCCTTTCTTTATGTGTTTTATGAATGTGCTTGGCTCAGACTTCACCTGGGTCTTAGAAATATATTATCTTTGAGCTTAAGACATCAGTCTCATGAGCTGTCAGCCAAATGAAGGGTAACAGTCTCAAGTCAACCATGTTTTTTTACTAGCAAACTTCGGAATCACTTCAGTTTCTAAACTGACTTCCTTTGTCTGTTTTGCGACTGCTGTCGACAGGGTCGGTGTTTGTCGGTCTGTTTGTCCTCCATGGAAACCGTAATCAAACCAGTCACCAAACCCAGTGTGGGCCGTGCCCTGGGGTGCTGGGGCTGGTTCCTGTGAGCCCCAGGGTGGTTTGGGTGGGAGGGCACCTTGCAGCTGACCCGGTCCCAGCCCGGCCCCTGTGGGTTCTCTCTCTGCGAGCCCAGCGCTGGCTTCGAGACGCGGCCGCGCCGCGGGACCTGCTCAGCTGCTGCTTCCTCTGCCCCCTCTGTGCCTGAAAAACGCTCCAGGGTGATGTTCACAGGGCTCAAGTCTGACAGCAAGGGCAGAGGTTTCTATTCTGTTCGTAACTGCATGTAGTTCTTGTGGTAAATAGTGTTTTGATGTGGCAGGCTTTATTTCAAAGTACTATTAAAATCTCTGGCTGAGTGTGTATGTGTGTATAAAATGGCACATATTTCTGCTCTTTATGATGGGTAGGTGCGAGGTGTTGTGGCAAAGGGAGGAAGAAGCAATGTTGTTGCTTTCAAACTGCTTGTGCCACCCGGTTGGTGGGTGGGGTTGTGTTCCTGATGTGACTGCTCAGGAAGTGTGGGCACACCAAGAGGTGAGACATGAATCCCACTCATTTGCAGTTGGCTTGAGTCTCTCTTGTGACCTCTCCGTTCCAGCTGTCCATGCAGTTTTGAGCACACACGTTCATCGGTCCCTTAAAATTGGGGATGGTGTCTCTTAGAGGAATGGGTGTTTAAGTTCTGCTCATACCCTTCCTCTCGAGAGGCGTTGGTTGATTATTTCCTGTTTTTGTACCAAAGCTATAATGGAGACATATCACTTTAAAACACTTCCAAAATGTGCAGAAGTGCAACAATAGCACTGACCTCAGCCAGGGAGGTCACACCCAGGCTGCTTCCTGTTTTCTTCTTGGGGAGACCAGAGGCCCTGAGCATGGGAGAGCTCTCCTTTGCATCTGCCTGGGGATCGGAAATCAGAGTGGCAATTAATTCCTTCTGACAAAATGAACATGTGAAAATCTTAAGGAAAAGATTCAGTTAGGATTTCCAGGCTTATTTTCTAAATTGTAACCATTTTTTTTGAGAGAATAACCATTATTTTCTTACTTAACTGATGTGTGTAAAATGTTCTGCGGTTAGTGCACTCCTCAAAACACACGTTAAAGATAAAGAAAGGAGGGAGATGCACTGAAGAGGTTTGAGAGGAGAGATAAAGACCAAGGTACACAATTGGGCAATTACAGCCCTTATATACTGTTATTTCAACTTATCCCAGCATTATTCTCCTGGGATTCAAATATTACTTGACCAGTATAAAAGCTCCTGGATTCAAATACTACTTGACCAATATAAAAGCTCCTTGCTTTGTTGTCGTTGTTTATTGATGCATTACTGCTACAAGGCAAAACAAAGAAGGCTTGGGAGAATGGATAGCTGGAGAGGTCTCTGAGAAACAAAAGAGAGGCAAGCATGGGGCCCAGGTATAGTAAAAAAAGCCATTAAATGTTTCATTTTCCTCGGTGAGGAGCTGAGTATATGTGGCTCTCAAACAGCTCTGCCATAGAAAAAGCATTATGTAAAATTCCACCTGAAATAGTTGCTGTATATGAAGGTATGTAACTGCAGCACAGCCTCAATGCATTTACTTTAAATGACTGTTGTGCAGGCAGAGATTTCACTTGATGTAAGGCTTTATCCACTGTGTCTAAGTTTGTAGATTTTGAATATGTCAAATCCATTCTCTTCAGGCTGTAAGAGATAAAACCTCTTTCTGTTCTTCTCTATTCATGGCTTTGTGGAGACATAAATGACTGGGCAAAGCTGCCAAAGTCTTGTTTAGTGTCACTAAATGAAGAAATGCTTTATCAAAATCTTCCTTGGCACATCCTGAGTATATAAAGTGTGCTGGCAGAGCTCAGCTTCAGAGCCAGAAGGCTTCAGAGCCAGAACCTGCTGTCCACAGCCTGAGTGAGTTACCAATGTATCTCCCTTGAGAGAGCTGGAGTATTTCTTGGTGTCTTTCCCCTATATTTAGTGAAGTGCTATAGTTAGCATTCCTTATGTTTAGCCACCTGTGTGATCACTAGTGGGGATGATCACATGAAAGCCATGTGGAACCTCCTTTCTCCTCCTGTCTTTTGATCACTTTGAGATCTTGCTGCATAGGAGTTGAAAACCTGAGATTGGTACGTGTAGGTCAGCACTTATTTCAGTTCTAAAGGACTGATTTTTTGATGCAAAATGAAATTCTTACTTAAATAACTCTGATAGCTTTTAAGAATCCAGTCAAACAGACTGTTCTTTCTGCAGTCCCTTTAATCTCTATATATTTGGCACAAAAATAGCAAACCTTTGTTGTGGGGAGGGGCATATTTACACTTCTGTAATAACTCTTGCAGAGAAAATCATGCTTTTCCAGCCACAAAGTTTTGAGTCCACAGGTTGCAGACAGAGTACTTTGGAGACAAGACCCTGGGGTAATTTGTCACTGCCTGCCTGTATAATGAAGAATTAAACCCTTAGCAAGTGATGCTGCTACTGAATCAGGAGTAGGGTAAGGAGTCATTTATCTGTGGAGCACTCAAGCCTGGCGGTGGCTTTCTTGGCACTGGATATGCTGTGGAATCTGACTTAGTTAATTATTTTGCCTTAGGAGGCACTTTATTTTGGTATCAGTAAATTCACTTGTACAAGTCCACTGAGGAGAAATTGCACTGAGGTGCAGTTCAGCCCACAAATGACTGAGGGCAAGGATGTGCCTTCCTGGCTGCACAAAGTCAGTGCTCACAACGAGCTCCCTGTGCTGTTGCTTCTGACCAGAGCATCTCATGTCCTTGACTCCATTTCCTGCTGGTTTGGGTGTCCTGCAGTGGCACACCCTTGGCTACCAAAGGTCCTGAAAGGTTCTTCCCTGTCCCATTGCTCTTCTCCTCAAGGCCTCAGCAGGTGGAACTGCTCACAGTACATTGTGCACATCATGAGTTGTGCAGTATTTTGATCTTGGAGGGGAGGGTGAACAGGCATTGTGTCCTTTGTCACCTAGTGTGGGTTGGTGATGAATCCATTGAGGTTTTCAGTAATTTGTATGAGGAAAAATCTGCAACACGTTCCGTGGTGTCGTTCTTGGCAATCCTTGTAAGCCCTACCAAAGCAGTCCCAGCATTTAATCTGATAAAACCCAAGTTGTTTACCTGATGTCTGGTGGCACAGTTCAAGGTTGTGGTGGTGTCTTGCTTCTCTGCAGTGAGGACAGGTTTGTAGGATGCAGCCTCTGCTTTGCCAGTGCTGCCAAGCATCTCAGTTCTTTGTTCTTCTGTGCTTCATTGGTCACCTCTCTGGTAAGCTTAGAAACAATATTACAGCAAGTAAATCTAGTCTGGGTAATGGTCTTTGCACATAGCTATGCCTCTTTAACCATACTGCTGGAGCATCCAAGTATTAAAGCAGGCACAGATGCATCCATGAGTTGCAAGCTTCCAAGCATGTGCTTCTCTCCCTGTGTTGCTGTTGTGAGTGTGGTGACATCAGTAGATGTTCCCACAGGAGTTCGACAGGAGTTCAGAGATGCTGCTTGCAGAGTTAGTGTGAATCTGGAAATGCATCCGTGAGAGCTTCCTCCCTACCCACTCAATTTCTGTAGCTTCCTGTGGCTCATGAAAACAGTGCTTGAAAAAAAAGTAAAAATCCAACGTGGAAGCATCTTTGTCCCAGTTCTGCTAAACACGTGGTGGTGGGTGAGGGTCTGGACACACAGGCCTTTGCATTGGGAGCTGCTGCCAGGCAGTGCAGCACTGTTGGATACACTTCAGTTCAATAGTTGAACTGCACTTTGTTTGTTTACTGTAGTATCTTGGTGTTTATACATAGCTTAATATCTCAGTTATTAGTTCAAATGCTGTGTACTGGGAAGGAGCTTTAATGCTTAAAGCTAGAGTGAACCAGTTCTAAAGTGAGCCTGGATTTTGTGGAAGTGTGTGCTGGTTTGAAGGCAGCTCTGCTCATTGAGGTATGGCTTGACCTTGAACCACTGACCCATTTCTGCTGAGCAGTAATGCTTAAGGCTTTGCAGATTTAGAACATGGTGGTGCTGCCGGGGCTTTTCCACTACTAACAAAGTTTCTTTCAAAAATATGAAGAACCATTATGCTTTTATTCATTTCAGAATTATTTTTAAACTAACGACATGTGGGTGAGTGAGAAGGCTTCTGGAGTTTATCCATGTAGGAACTTGGAGAAATGTAACACGATTTAAAGCTGTGAAGTTTAACAGCTGTGCAGCTGCCTGGTGCAGCTTGGTGCAGAAATGGCATTAGTGGTGAACAGTGCTGATAGGAGTGACATTAATTAGCATTAACTTTATGTGCAGAATTGTCACTGATGGTCTTCGAATGCCAGGGCAGTGCTACAGCTCGTTCTCAAATCTGCTCACAATTACCTATGAATAGAAAAATGCTCTGACTTTGAGTGCTTGTGACTGGCCATGCATGCTTCCAGTTGTGAGTAATGTCACTTTCTCTATGATCAGTAATTCCCTGTGAGATTTTGAAGTGACTGTCTTCAGAGCACTGAAGTGTGTGGCACATCACAGGGCAGAGGCTGACTTCCCTTCTCAGAAAATTAGAGATACATCAACTTCCCTGCTAGGAATCTTTATCTCCTGTTAAAAATAGCACGCAAGACTACTAAATGTTGGCAGGCAGCATGGCTGACTGGCTTTAGACCTTTGAGACCATTGTTTTGTCTGTGCTACCTTTGAGTAGGTTCTGCAATAAAAAGGGAAAATCATACTGAAAAGGTTAATTTGACACTGTCAGAACTGAAAGTGGGGCTATGTTTCATAGAGTATTCCCATTAAAGGCATTAAGGTTGTAATTAAACTTGATAGCCTGTAAAGGTGTGTGATTAATGCATGTGCTAAAGTCGTGTTTTTAATGCTTGATCTTTAAAATTGGACACGAGTGTTGATGGCTGGTGTGTTATGCCTGCTGTTGTGCATTCAGCAGTGTTAAATAGTCTGGGCTTCTGAAAAAGGAACACAGTAGGAAATGGAGAAGTCTTGAGAATTCCCATATGAATTACAACATCTTTGTAGTTGAACAGAGCACAGGTTTAAGGAAGGGAAATGTGTGAACCTCACAGTTTGCTTACATATAGCTGGAAATACTAGTTAGAGCTGAGTCACCATCCCTGTTACTGATGAGGATGTATTTTGATTTGGAGATGATCCAAGTTAATGTATGTTTGACTTGGTCCTGAAATGGACTTAAAGGGATACCTTGGGAAAGCACAGAGATTGGGAGGAAGTAGATGGATAATTAGTGAAGATATTTTTCTTTTTCAGCAGCAATAAACTTTATAGCTCTCAAACATTTGTATAAACTGTTAATCCAAGGATGATTATTTTATTACAAATTGTTTTGAATCAAAACTTCTCACGCTTTTAAATCTGCAAGTGTGGTGTTTTGTAGATGGAAAAAACCTTTCCAGAGTCAGTCTTTTAGAGCACATCACTACTGAACTTCAGAGAACCAGTAGCCAGACTGAATAAAAGGGTTTCTCCAGAAGTCTACAACTTACCAGACACTTACCAACTGTGACCTTTCTTCCTCTTGTTTTTTGGCCATTTTTCAGTGGACTAAATAGGAAGCATAGACTAACATTTTGAATAGGTTCTTCTTCCTGCTTCTTTTCCTTCCTTCCTCAATTTTCATTTTGTGAGTATTAGTCTGACTTGTCTGTCTTCTTCTACAAGTTAAAAGTGTTTTGGCTTTTTATATAATGTCATGGGACCACTATCATCACATTTCTGGTGTACTTTTTCTGTCATGAAAAAATTACAAATAAGTGCCTGGCTTGTCTGTGAGCAATTTACGTGCTGATGTTGCTTTCACTGTGAGGATTTTGAAGTCTCCATGTGTGTGAATAGACTTAAGAGGTCTCTAGTGGTGTTTGCCTGCACTGCTGTGCTGGGGATAAAAAACCTGAAAATTGATCTGAGGAAACTTTGTTCAACACACTGAAAATAATCAAATGCAAAAATCTGATTTGAAAAAAAAATTACTAACCTGAAAGTGTGCCTGCATGTGGTCTTATTGTTAATTATCTTTTTATTAAGTTTGCTTTGAGTCCTCCTTCGGATGACAGCTGCTTTAGGGAGCTGAGGGCTGTATCAGCATGAGGATGCTTTTCAGGAGGGTTTGGTCCTTGCTGTCCCTTCTCACTCCATGGGTGCTTTTGAAATGAAAAGATCATTGTGCCTTGCCCAAAAAGAAATTGAGAAAAAAGAGGAGGCAATCTGCTATTTCAAGCTGTAGTCTAGGATTCAAAAATTTCATTTTTAATTAAAACCAAGTCTGCCCTGGATGTCCTGTGCAAGGTGCCTGTATCACAGCCCTGTTGAGCCTGGGGTAAATACTGGGGCCACCTGCAGCCTCTGCTCTGTGTTGCCACCGTGGGGCACAGACTGACAGAGATTTCTGGGCGGGAGAGCAGGGAGCTGCTACAAAACAGGTTTATAAAGTACTTGATAAAGTGGGTGGTTCTGTTGACAGTTGCTTTTATATTCAAAATAGACTTCACTTAATTCTGCTTTTCGTGGTAATTCAGGAATCGAAATCACTTAGGTCTTGCCTAATTCATTAACACGGGGTACTAAAGGGAATGTCTGCCTGGAAACCTTTCTAAAAGCAGAATAAAAAATATATATATACACAGTTTCTTGGGGTTTTTGTTATTTTTTTTTAAGAGGAGAAAAATAACTTTCAGTATCTCTTTCTTCCCTTTTTTTGGCAGGTTTTCTTCACCAGTGGAGCGTGAGAAAGAGAGGCTGAAGATGAGTGAGCTGGAGCAGTTACGGCAGGAGGCAGAGCAGCTGCGAAACCAAATCAGAGTAAGAATTGTGAATTGCTTGTTTTTCATGATAAAGTTCCTCCCTTGAGGGGGTAAACTGTAAAGATCCATCAGTTATTCCTCTTCAACTTGTGCAGAGCTTAAAATATTTTCAGAATATTTGAGTAAAAATCAGAAAAGCCATTGGTATAATGAAATAAATTCATAATATTTCTTGAACAAAATGTTTTATTTCCTGTTGAAGTTTGCTAAGTTTTGGTGCTAGGGGTGTTTCTGCAAGTTTTATATTTGGGTTTTTAAAAACAGAAGGGAGTAGCAAAATTCTACAACCTAGACATGACAAGTTTGGCTTAAGGGTCTTAGAAAAGCTTAGTCCTGGGCTAAAAGTGACCCCTGAAAAGCCTGAGGTTAAAGCAGGGAGTGTGAGAGAGCCTTCCAAGGTGGATGTCATTTCTACAAGCACTGTTTCTTGGCTTCCTGTTGAGTTTATTAAATGCTGATGCCCCCATACAGGCTATTTTTTGTTGTATTTACTCAGTGAAGATAAACCAAGTATGAGCTGTCATGCCCAAAGTCAGTTTTCCAGGAATCTTTTGCAACGTGCACTTACAGGTCAGTGATGCAGTTTTCAGTAAAGTATAATAAGGATCTTCAAAGTCTGTTAATTTTTCATCAAAATTTTCAAAGCATGAAGAATTCATGAATCTGATTTATATGGGAATGGCTTATTTGCCAACATTCTTATCAGTGAAGAGTACAGGTTTCCTGGAATGTGTTGCGTGCCCAGAGGCTGTTTTTAGCCTGGCATGTGCTGGCAGCAGTTGTTCCGTGGTGTCTCCTGCGAGGTGTGAGGCTGCTGGGTGGTGTCAGCCACGTGCTGAGCACCCTTCCCACGTCAGGGCTGTGCTGGGGCAGGTGCTGCTCATTCATCCAAGGAGAGCTCTGTGTCCTGTTCTCACCAAACACGCTGTGCAAAGACAGGGTGGGGATCAGTGCGTGCTGTGGCGCTGGGTGCCCCTTCCACCAGCTCTGCAGAGGATACAAATAATTATTAGCTTAAAGTACTGTTTGTTTGTTTGTTGGTTTTGGTCCAATTTAAGCTTTATTGCAGAATTACACTGGTAAAAGGGGTACCTAATTTTTCAATTCTTCCTCTACATGCTGTATAAAGCCTTTATCATTATGTTTTGTTGAGGGTGGCCAGTTAAGTCTTTGTTCAGTCTTGGTAATCAGTGAGTCTGGTTGTGGGAGGAAAGAGCTACCTGGCAAGTTAAGGGCTCAGACTGTGCTGCAGGAACTTGTGCTTATTTTTTAAATTTTGGAGCATAAAAATCTGATTGGCTCTTGGGTAATGACTCCATTTTGTGGCTTACCTCGGTTTAACATTTCCTTTGTAACTCCACCACCCAAACTTGTAACTGGATGTATCAGATGTAGCTGAGTAACCATGGTAGTATTGCCTTTGGAGTCCCTTGCCTCAGCAGTGGCAATTGGTGATTGCCTCTTGGCCTCTGAGTGCAGGCTTGGATACCTTGTGCTTAATTCTAATTTCAGGTTAATAGGCAATTAAAAATGCTCCTGGTGACTTAATGTCAGTGAAACTTTCTGATCAAATAATTCAATTTCATGTTTGTAGAGATGACTACTTATCTTGCTTGTTAAATCATTGCACAGGTTCTGTTTGGCATGGGTAAGAGGATAGATACAGGACCTGAAATGTACAGGTTTTTAAGTGTCAAGAATAGCTACCAGGCTGGGTATTTTCAGGAATTATTTTTGATGCACTCCTAAAAAGAGATGAAATCACTAACAGCATTTGATGTTTTATGTGTAGCTAGCATTTTGCTGTCTTAGTTGTTGACAACTCTTGGGTTTTGTCTGATATTTTCTCTAACAATATAATCACAAAATTCAGCTTTGTGCCTAGAAGTGAGGTCCAGGTAAGATTATACCTGACAGCATCCTGAGGTGTAGAAACTGCAGTGCAGAGCTGTTGACTCCCCAATGGACTTCAGTCTGCAATATTCTAGAAGTGTTTCATGACTCCTAATTTTATTTTTGCAGTATCCAGGTGATGTGGGCACTGTGTCCCCATGCAGCTGGAGCTCTGGTGTCTGCACAGACAATGTACAACCTGAGCCTGCAGGAATTTTTAGTGCAGGAAGTTGAACACTGAACAATGAATTCTCAGATATCTGTCAGATGACTTGGTGGTTAAAATTAATTCCTAGTTCTGTCTATAATGAATTTCCCATATGATATGTGTGTCCTCATTCTGAGGACTGAAATTGGAGATAATGATTTTTAGAAGTGTTGCTTACTTGGCACAGTGTCATTCAAACCAGACATTTTGGACAAAAGCACACTATATTTAAAAGAATACATGTAGTTTGGGAAAACAAACTGCAATCTGAAGTGTGTGCTAGGAAGGTCTGGGGGCTGCACACTGACCAAGCAGCTAGATTTTTCTTACAAATTTTGCATTGTCTACTGCATGAACTGAGAAAAATCTGCATTTACGCAGAGGAGCTTTTTTATGTTTTGACACTAATGGTTCTGTTATGATGATGCATATGTAGAAATACAATTTCAAGGTGAGAATTAAAATAGCCTGTTGAAACTCTCCTTTTCCTACAGTTTTGCCAATTGTATAGCAAATATTAGACAGCCTCATATATAGGAGTTGCTAATAGCTCTCTCTTTAAGAGAAAAAATGCTTTGTTTCATTTAGACTGCATTCAGAATTCATTTTATGTTGAACATTTTCAACTATTTCAGGACAATCAAACAAGTAGTCACTTAAAATCCAGTGTGTTTCTTCCTATGGATGAAATAAGTCCTGAGTGCTAAGGGATTTGCTGCTCTGGTATTTTAAACCCCTCCTGATTCCAGACGTCAACATTTTATAAATATTTCTACAGTTCAGACATTATAAAAATAAGTTGAGATGACTTAATCCACTCTCAGGCTTGCTTTTTGGGAGGAGAGCTATAAAGGGTGGTCAAAATAAACATGCACTTAAGAAATGTTAAAGTTGCAATGTCAAGTAACTCTCAAGCAGAAGCTTGAAAAAAATTGAAGATCCCAGCCTGAACGTGTTGAGGCAGTTCCAAAATGCGTGAGCAAATGTTTCTGTTCCTGCTCTCAAAGGAGATGCTGCCATTCCTGCACAGACTGAACTTTGGAGGGACACTCAAAGTGCTGGTGAAGAGGCACCAGCATTTTTGGGTGGCTGCTTCAGTGGCTGCACAAGTTGGAGAAATTGCCAGGACTTGGAGAGGCTGTTGATGGTTTTAACTTCAACTTGTGCTGCACAGTTCCTGTCTCATTTTAAGGCAGTTTAAACCATGTTTAACTTGTGCTGCACAGTTGCTGTGTAACTTGAAGCCAGTTTAAGCCATTCTCTCAGAAGGAGGTGCTGGCCACATGCCTGTTCCTGTGTGCTGGGGATGGGCCCTGAGCTGCAGGAGAGCTCCTGAGCTGCAGGAGAGCAGTGCAGTCACAGCTGGGACTAAAACCAGGTCTTGCTCAATCAGTGCTGCAGGTGAGGCTCAGTGGAGCTCACCTGTGCCAGAGGTTCAATCTGGGACTCTGAATTACGCAAATGAAAGTCGAGTCTTTTCTAGGTCAGGTTGAATCATATGCAGGAAACAAGTCCTGTGTCCATAGAGCCTGAGATAAGGAAAAAACCATGGAGTGTCTGTGGAGATCTGAGCACTGCCCATTCCATGAAAGGGGTGAGGGTGTTATGGGCCATTCTTGTCCCTTCAAGTACAGTTTTTGTCAAGTAGATCACCACTAAGCTTTGGTGGTCTGTCCTGCTCCCCAGATCCTGCCTGCTGATTTTCACCCTGCCTCTCCCAGCCAGCAAGAGGGTTAATTTGTGCAAGAGCCTCGTGTGGCACAGAGCTTGCTAATCCTGTGTAATATGTGGTTGCTTTTCCAGGTGGATCAGTTCTTCCCTTGTGCTCAGCACACTCTGAGCAAGCACATCCACCCCAGGGAAGGAATACAGGGAAAAGGGTAGGCACTGGGACTTCAGGATGGCTCCACATGCCTTTGAATCCCATAGTCTGTAGAAAAGGAGATTCAAAGGCTGCTGGGGCATGGCCTTTCTTAAGTCCCTCTTCCTCCACTACCCCTTGTTGTGTGCCATTACTTTTTAGATTCCTTGCTCATTAAAAGGGATTTAGGGTGCCAGAAGGAATATTGGCATGTCAGTTGGTGGTGGTGTGTGGCTTTGAGTGTGTTGAAATTTAGCTCAAGAGTTACTTTTCCTTTAGACCCTCTCAGCTGATGCTAAGTGTTGCCTTTGCAATACAACTTATTCCGTTTTTTGTTTCAGGATGCCAGGAAAGCCTGTAGTGACACAACTCTTGCTCAGGTATGTTCCTGTTCTTTGTGTAGGCTATTACTTGAGAGATAAAAAAATAAAAATATCATTGTGTGACTCTAGCCTGTTCCTGTTCAGTAACTGAAAGAATAAAGTGAAAGAAGCCTTTGGAAATGTACAGTGTTTATACAGTTACTTAAAATTAAACAAAGCCCCACGAAACCCCAAATAAACAAAACAGCAAAAAAACCCAACCAGTCAAAACAAACCCTCCCCCACCATCCTAATGGATCCTGCTTCCAGTTTACCTTTAAAGTAGAGTATGTTTATTGTGTTAAATATATTTAGAAATATTTAAATAAACATCTTCTAGCAATTCTTTGGAGACAGAATTATTTTGCATTTGAAGTTCTACTATGCTTTAAAAGTAACAGTGCAGTAAATACTGGGGCATTTTCTTTCATTGGTTTAAATTGAAGACTTTGAGATTTAATAAACTGAAATAGTCTAACTAGAGGTATTTTAAAAGAGCTTCCTGAAGTTTCATTGCAGCCACTGTGAAGCGTGTTGTGTCTGCCTTCTGTAAAATCTGTTTGTGTCAGTGTTGCTGGGTGTACACCACTATCCTGTTTTTTAATGGTTTTTGTTGTGTGCCAAGATAGATAATACTCTATCAAAGTTCAAATGTATTTTTGTTATCTTGTGCATTAAAAATAGTTCCCAGTATCTGAGGGGTTTGTTTTGTTTATTTTTAGATCACAACAAGCCTGGACTCCGTGGGTCGAATCCAGATGCGAACGCGGCGCACGCTCCGAGGTCACTTAGCCAAAATCTACGCCATGCACTGGGGATCCGACTCCAGGTTTGTGCAGGGGAGCCCTGGAGCTCCACAGGGGCTGCAGGTCCCACTGGCACCTTCAGTGGAATGGCAGCTCCTGGGAGCCTCGTGGAGGGGTGCTGGTGCCCTGGCAGGGGCCACAGACCACCACTGAGGGGCTTCAGAGAAGAGGTTTTTTGCCTGCTCTTGCCACAGATATTTTGCTTTCTCCTTTCAAATTTAACTCAAGTTTTTGAGTCTGTTTAAGCAAGAAAGAGTATGTGATGAGGCATATTTTTTGGAATGTTGGAGATTGTACTTTCCAAGATGTTGAATAATTATGGAACTTCTATGGTAGGGATTTAAAAACTTTGCTGACAAATTTTTATTTCATTGAAAAAAAGATCCTTTTGTACACGGTGGGAAAAGTAACTTTAAGAGTTTTGTTTTGGCTCCTTTAGAGCAGCTGATGGTGAGGTGTAAACACTGCCTCGTGGTCTGCTCTGTATTGTGTCCTCCAGAGAGGAATTCATCTGGAATTTGTTCTCAAGATTTATTTTTGCCTAAGTGCCTTATTTGCTTTTATGTAACTGTGTAGTTATATGAATAATGAAGGCATTTGTGGAGGGAGTTCATAAAATGTGTTTTCAGCAAGTTGTTTGCTTGTGTCCATTTTTAATTATGAGTCCCCATGCGTTTCCTCAGTCAGGTGATATGGAGATCTAGATCTTTGCAGACTTTCTCCAGCAAATGCACCCCTCTAATAAAAAAAGAAAAGCAGAGAGTAATAAAGAAATTACGAAACTTCTGAATCACTTGATAATCATGCATGATGTATGTCTATTTTGAGATTGTTTTGTTTGTTTTATATTAACGTATTTTATTTTGTGTTCATATTTAGGCTACTAGTCAGTGCTTCTCAAGATGGAAAACTAATTATTTGGGATAGTTATACAACAAATAAGGTAGTTATTTATAATCCTTATCAATAATTCATGTATAAGTTTTGTGTTTGAATGGGCTTGTGTCTGTTTTTTTCTTTCTCATTCAGACAATCTCTTTATGTTCCTTTCATGGCATGGTGAGCACTAATGATGTGTTGTAGGTTGTGTCTCTGAAGCAATAGTTAATGACATAGTAATGTGTAACATTTTCACTCTTACCTTGCTAGTGCAGTAGCTGTAGCTCTCTGCCTGTGTTGTGTTGCTTCTAAAACTAATTTGGTTTTGCATTATAGAAACAACAACCTCAGAATTTACAAGAGTGCTTTGGGTTTGAGGGCAGAAGAAGAAGGAAGAAAAACAGTTGTTAGGGAAAAGCTTAGGTAGTGTGGAGTGGAGCTGTGCTTCTGTAAACTGTCCATGGGGACAACCATCCCGTCTTACAACCTATAGTTTGAAGATGTAAAAAAGATGGATGGAGAAACCTTAACTAGAATAAGCAAACATTGTAAATGTTTAGGTTTAGGGTAACTTTGCTATGAAATAATGTAGTGAAGATCTGTAAATCTGCCCTGCAGATACTGCAGGTGTCTGTCACCCCAGGGGTGTGTGGAATGCAGGGGGCTGGATGTGACACGTTGTAAGCCCAAATGCTGGGGTGCCCCTGGTGCTGGTGTGGCCTGACCCAGGAGCTGTGTCTCTGCAGATGCACGCCATCCCCCTGAGGAGCTCCTGGGTGATGACCTGTGCCTACGCTCCCTCCGGCAACTACGTGGCCTGTGGGGGCCTGGACAACATCTGCTCCATCTACAACCTGAAAACCAGGGAGGGCAACGTCCGCGTCAGCCGGGAGCTGCCGGGGCACACAGGTCAGCCCTGCTGCTGCTGCTGCTGCTGCACCAAGGGAAGCAGCCCTGCTCTGGGCTGTGCGAGAACCTGGATGCTGTTCTTGCATTGTAACCTTCAGCCATTACTCCTGGGTCAAAACCTTACACAGCTGTTTTGTTTTTAGGATACTTGTCCTGTTGTCGCTTCCTAGATGACAACCAAATTGTCACTAGCTCAGGAGACACCACTTGGTGAGTTTTTGAGCTCTGTTGGCCTTCCCCCACCCCCTCTTTCTTCCTTTTTTTTTTTT
>VXBQ01002432.1:21751-59377 GCA_013400175.1 Phainopepla nitens
GTCTCTCCAGTGCCTTAACTTGTGTTTAAAACTTGAACTCTGAGATAATGACAGATGTTAACTTCCTCTGCAGTGCTTTGTGGGATATTGAAACTGGCCAGCAGACCACCACGTTCACTGGGCACACTGGAGATGTGATGAGCCTCTCTCTGAGCCCAGACATGAGGACTTTTGTCTCGGGCGCCTGCGACGCCTCCTCCAAGCTGTGGGATATCCGCGATGGAATGTGCAGGCAGTCCTTCACTGGGCACGTGTCAGACATCAACGCAGTGTGTGTGAGTGATCCTCCTCTTTCCTCCTGGGAAGAAGGGGGGAGCATAAAGGATACATCTGCATGAGTTCAGCTTAGAGTCTACTGAGCTGCCTTTATTTAAAACCAATTAGTTAGAGTAGAGAATGTTAAATTGTATGTAATGGAGTAGGTTGTGTAATAACTTACAATCTACTTTGTAACTGAATTGTTGCCATTATCTATGATGCACTGCACTGTTCTTGGAATAGTTTCACCCGTGTTCTTATTCAGTAATTGAGACATCACTTTTTTTAAGAAGTAAAGAATGGACTAGGGAAACTTTCTGAAGTGTGGCAATATGTTCAAAACTGAACATTGTAGATAATTGCAATGTACTGAGAGGGTGCAACACAGCCAAGCATCCTCATCTTAAAGTTTTTTGTTGAACAGAAAGAGCTTCCAGTAAAATATTCTGGAAGGCAGTTGAAATCAGTATTGATGTTGAATATTCCATGGAATAATTTGCTAATATTTAGAAACTGGATTATATTTCTCCTCTGTCATAGTAGCAGTATGTTCTGATCTGCAAGATCCAGGCTCTGGTCAATAGAAAAGAAATCTTAATCGAAACTGCATCTGTTTTTGATAAACATGAAAAATTGTTAAGGCTGAGAAAATACCAAACACATGACCAGTACAAAAATGCAGTTCCTATACTTAGACCTGGACCCTGAGATGTGCTGGGCTCTCTCCATTCCCATTTCAATCAATATTGCTGTTGAGAGAATAACTCGGATTTGGAGTAGATTTTTTTAGGAAATTGAGTTGCTTGTTTGCAGTCTTCTGTCTTGGCTGAGCCAACCTGGCTGACCAGCTCAGGATGGAACACTGTGTTCCACTTCAGCCGGGATGTGCAGAGCTGGGGTTTGCTTCATTCTGTGGCAGTCAGCAGCATCCCCCGTGACTGCTGTTGCAGCACACACAGGAAGTGCCTGGCTGCAGTTCCAGTCACTCAGGTGTCCCCAGCACCGTTCCTTGTGTGGCTGTGTACATGCATTTGTCAGCACGCAGTATTTCTGCCTTTGTCTGGGTGAAACAGGGTGCCAGTGCCTTTTCTCGGTGTCCAACCCCTGTGTCCCTGACCCCTGCAGTTTTTCCCCAACGGGCACGCGTTTGCCACGGGCTCCGACGATGCCACGTGCCGGCTGTTCGACCTGCGCGCCGACCAGGAGCTGATGATGTATTCCCACGACAACATCATCTGCGGCATCACCTCCGTGGCCTTCTCCAAGAGCGGCCGCCTCCTGCTCGCCGGATACGACGACTTCAACTGCAACGTGTGGGACACCCTCAAAGGGGAGAGGGCAGGTGAGGACACGGCTGCTGGCAGCCACAATCTGCAGAAGGCAGAGCCAGGGCGTTGCTGGTGCTGTGGAATCTGCTTGATTCCTGTTAACGCTGTTTTCACCTGAAGTGGCATCTATTTGTTGCATTTGGTTGTGCCTCCCAGAAGTTACACTGCATTTCAGTTCCGTCTCTGTGATGTGAGCAGTAAGTGAGTCAGGAGAACAGGCCTGTTTACAGATCTGTGTGCTGGGAGATCCCAGACACTGAGGTTGAGGAATGCCCTCCAAAATTGCATCTACAGAAAATGCAGTTCACTGAAGTGTATGGAATTAAGTAGTGCAAAATTACACGCCTGCAAAATTGCACTTTTGCACTCATGAGTGGCAGTAATTCATATATAGCTACAGGAGTCTTTTTGCTTTGCATTCCCTGCTGTTGGGAGAGAGGGAGTGGAAACTTCTTGTCATTGAATCAGTCATTTTTGTCAGGACACAGCATGTTTATAGCACAGCTGTTTCTTTCTCATGTCTTACAGTAACTTAAATGCTTGGGCCTGGTTCAGTTCTGAACATCAGTTCTGCTGTTCAGACTGAAAATTGATCCTTCTCCTTAGTTCTGCTAGACCTAGATGGAAAACCTTGGGAGAGCAGACAAGGGCAAGAAGAGGTAAAGAGAAAACAGAACCAAAGCAGGAAAGAGGCAGGGTAGTGCTGCTTTCTGTTTGTCACAATATATGGGGGATTTGTAATCCCTAAGGTTTGCAAAACTTGGGAAACTCAAGGTAGTGCATCCAGGGTTTTGTCAGGAGACATCATACTGGATTTTGGAAGTGCTTGATGGCTGAAATTGTGGACAGCACTGCAGGAAACAGGGGAAAACCAGTAGAGAGCCTGATTAGGGAGGAGGACATCTATGGAGCAGGAAGGAAAAGTCATAAGGGCAGAGAGAAAAATGGAGGCAGTATTGTGTGTAGATATTTTTACCTACCTTATTGTTGTTTTTTTTGATAAGGCTGTTATGGTCTATGTGTTCCTCAGAGTAAAGACAAAAAGGAGAACTAAGATCTTGCATGGCATCTTTTTTCATACATTTAAGACTTACCTGGGAGAGCAGCGTAACAACTGAAGTCCTCGACATCTTGCAGACACTGAACTTGCATTGCTTCTTCTTTTCCAGGTGTCCTGGCTGGCCATGACAACCGTGTCAGCTGTTTAGGTGTTACTGATGACGGCATGGCTGTAGCTACAGGGTCTTGGGACAGTTTTCTCAGAATCTGGAATTAACTGGGAGCCAAACATGTACATTCTCCATTTGAGATCTGGAGAGATCAATGCTGCAGCCTATAGCTGTGAAATAACATTTCTACCTTGTATTTGCAGGTGAAGTTTTTCTATTCACTGATTATTACACAAAAAGGCTTTCTGTAAACTAGAAAAAAAAAAAATCAAGTGAAGAAATAGGGGAGGGGGGAAGAAATCACTGACTTTTTAAAAGGGGCCAGCACACATAATCATGGTGACCGACAAACTAAGAGCCAGTCTTTTTGTTTTTGGTGGTTTGGTTAGATTGTCCTTGAAGGGTTTTTGCTTGTGCTCAGTCTGCTAATCCTGTACTTTTTTTGTACATAACAGAATATACACATTATAGCAGCCAATCATGTAACATTTGTCTGTATGTAAAGAAATATGTTTGCATTTTTTAAGGAACTACATTTATAGCTTTGCTTTTAACCCGAGAGGTCACTTCTGAGTTTTGTAGTGGGTGAACTAGATTGCTGTTTTAAATGTTTTTGTGAATTTACTGTAGATAAAGTGAAGCCAATGGTATGTATGTGTTTTTTATAATGGAAGGCATTTGAATTTTTTTTAAAGGCCCTGGAGACTCCCAGTTAATACCTACCGCCTTATTCACTCATTTCTTGACCTGCTTGCCTATTTCTGATCAGGGGGGTTCTTCCTTCAAGCCAGTGGTTCCTGGTTCATCCATTGGCAGTCATGACCTCCAAACACCAAGGAGTTAACGCCAGGTAGACTTGCACCAACAACAGAAATAATTGGAAAATAAAAGTAAATCCAGACGTTTTAGCTTCCTCCCTGCAGGTTTTTGCATCAGTTACTCCGTGCAGTCCGTAGGTACAGAAGCCAAGTGGCCAAGTGCTGTGGCCAGCTCAGCTCTGGCCAAACGTGTGGGTTTGGCTCCTCCCAAGCTGCAGCTGATCTGCACTCACAGGGACTTGGCTGCTGCTCAGAGCCCAGAGCAGTGTCTGCAGAGCTTGCTCGTTCCACACCAACTGAGAAATTCAGGAGGACTTTGCTTAAATTCCTAAAGAGGATTTAACTGTGCAGTTAATTGCTTGTAATTCTCCTCTAAATTCAGGGGTTGCCAAAGCACGCCACAGCCAAAAGTGCTTGTTGTCAGTTCTGTGCAGCGTGAATTACCAAAAGAATTGTGTAACTTAACTGCACCTGTGTGACCCCTGAAGGCTTTCCAGGATGACCTTGAGGATATGTGCTTATTCTGTGTGGTCACTGAGGGCTGTGCCATGGAGGTTTCCAGATGCCAGATGTTCTGCAGCTCCAGCACTGTAAATAGCCATTTCTGCTCCTTTCCTGATTTCATTCTGATTTTGATGTCAGTTGCTTAGAAATCTCAGCAAGTACAGTTCAGTGCAGAGACAGGAGAATCATGTGACTGATGCCCATTTGAAACTGCCCAGGGAGGTTGCTTAACTTTTTGGTGCCTGGTAGCATGTCTGCACTCACAGTGGATGTTCCCTTGGGAATCTGAACATCTGTGGCTATTTTGGAATGGGAGATTGAGTCTGTTGGCTTCTCTTAAGTGACTTATTTTAAAGATAATATGGATTTTAAATCACCAGGTTGGAAGATTCATTGGAACTGGTGGGGAGTCTGGGTGTCTCTGGGTCAGGTAGGAAAGAGAAGAGCCGAGAATCCTGTAGTATATCCAAATGGATTTCTGGCTGAGATGACTTCTGTCAAGTTTCTGACATTTTTAAAATTTCAGTACTTCCAGACTGTGCCTGTAAACTCGCCATGTCTATAATGGTGAAGGTGCCAATAAATGTACCAGTCAATCACGGTAAATTCACTTTTAAAATAAGAAAAAAGCGTTTCTTATACTGGAGAAGGAACATTTCCTAACAGCAGCCTATGGTGTAGGACCAAAATCCCACTGTATTGTGTCTCACAGGAATTCCTCAGTGTTTTGCTTTGTGATCTGTCTGCATTTATAGAACTATTATGGAATTCTTGTAACTCTCTTAAGTGAGCAGCTCTTTGGGATCTTGCAGACTCAGTTTATTTTTTAGTGGTGCACTTGATTATTTTTTTTTTAAACTCACAGCTGCCTTGAGTGAATCATTCTGGAAATTTGTTACTAAGGAATTTTAAGAAAACATTCTTTTTCTAAAAAAATTTTTTTCCATAGAAGTGTGTTTTGAACCAATTTCCTAGTCAACACCTTTGCCAAGACAGGTGCCATTTTTACATTCTGGTATTAAAACTGGTTTCTACTTGTGAAACTCCAAAACCAATTTTACAGCTGTATATAACTTTTCTTACCAGTTCAGGTAGCCTGTAACAGTGATAATGGCTCTTGTACAGGTATTACTGCAAATAACTTCACTGTCATTGTTGGATGGCTGTTGCCTCTTGGATTCAGCTGCTTTTAAAATGAATACTAAGGAATGCCAGCTACTTGCTGAGGTGTCCAACGGCCTCACAGAGCTCTGCCTGCCTCTGCTCCTCGCTCAGCCCAGGTCTGAGGGCTCCGGTGTCAGCCCCTGGGAGAAGCCTGAGCACAACGGGGGAGTCGGCGTCTGACGCGTCTGTGGGGAGCCTGGCCTAGATCCTGCCCTGGTGATCGTTGCTGTTCCATCACTGCCTTGGCTGGGGGTTGTTTTTCAAGCCTGCAGGTTCCAGTACCACAGGTACTGTGTGATGCCACAGAATGGCTCAGGCTGTGGCATTCCTTTCTTCAAACGGCTGGCAGGGACCTCTGGAGGTTGATGCCCCAGCTAAAGTGGAGGTGGCTTTTATGCTAAAAGTTCAAACTCCTCCTAAAAGAAGGAAGGTAATAAAATGACCCTTGATAGGTTTTACTTTAAAGTAAATAGGTTTTACCCCAGCTTTGAATTTCAGAGAAACTGGTCTGTGCCTGCAGTTGACATGGGCTCAGGTGTGCAGCTTGTGTGACTTCTGACTCTGCACCATGACAGCAAACTTGCTCGCAGCAGGTCTTGCAGCATGAGTGAGCACATCTTCACTGGCTTTAGAAGTTTATAGCCAGACTACATCCTTGGCTGAATTTCAAATAAGTTGTGTCATTACAGAACTGGAGTAACCAAGAGCATTGTGCCAAACGGTGGCAGAGTAACTCCTGCCCAGCCTCTCTTCTAAAGGCAATCAATCTCTTATGGCCTGGGAAGCAGAACCACGTGCTTGGTGTACCAAGATTTATTTTATTCTGGTAGAGTTTGCCAGCATTTTCTAATGTGATCTAACCTTGCAATAGAGAGTTCTCCCTTCAGGCAAGTGCCCAGCCTGGGCTTGTTCCCATGTAGCCTTGGATGGCTGTTTACTGATGGAGAAAGGGGTCTGAGAAAACAGAAAGCTACTGCAGCTTCGTGCTGATGTTTGCTCATGTGCTCAGTAACATGGCCTGGTGCCATCTGCCTGCAGCCCTTTCCTTCCCAAACACTGCTGTCCTCTGCTGTGCTAACTGCAGCTCCATGGCACTGCTGGCAGAGCCAATAGCTCCATTTGCTGACAGGATTTGTACCACTCCAAAGGGAACATGCATTAAAGAGCTTTTCCTGCCACAGGACAGGCCTGCCCTTGCCTTGGCAAAGCTGAGCTGGAGCAGCAGCAGCTCCCAGTGTGTCCTGACTGGAAAGCATGGGCTGGAAGTAGTTGACTCTTTCCTTCAGTTGTGTAACTGCTCGTCCCATGATGAAGTTCACATTAATTACCTTAAGGTGAAATGAAAACATTGTGAAAACATTCCAAGAGTTGTAGTCTGTCCTCTCTGGGGACATTGTCACCTCCTCTAGGTTTAGTGCTGTGCTTTAAGATGTTGGTGAGAGTTTTGGCTAATTGGACTAGTTGGTATCAATGGTTGTGTAGCAGAATGGCTGGTTTTGAGATAGCATTTCCTGTCCAAGTACTTAGCATGGGTTGATGGTGCACTGTGTAGCCAGTACTCTGGCATGCATGCTGGTCACACTCCTCCTACACTTCAGAGGCACCAGAGCCTTTTATCCAATTGCTGGTTATGTAAAATACATGCAGAATGTTAATGCAGTGTTGTTATGGTAAATGTGTGAACAGTGTTACTAATTGATATAACTGATAACAGATTACATGTGCCTGACATTCTTATACCACACAGTATGTTTAGGTTTTAACTAATATGGACTTCGGTGGAATAGTCTTAGGTATTTCAACCCTTTGTTTTACTTACACAATGGTGCTCTCTTTGTGTTTTTCTTTTTTTTTTTTTTTAAATAAAAGCATCTGAACACTTGTAGTACATATTACATCCAAAGGAGTCCAAAGCAAAGTGCTTCTAAACATGCTTAATTTTACGTTGCCTTTAGTTCCCAGCATCTCTTATCAGCTTTTTTTGTTTTGTTTACTTGTTGCTGACTACTTTGGAAAACTTTGGTAATGTTACCAATTATGAAGTGATTCTGCACTGCCTTTGGATTGTGTATGTATTCAGAAACAGTCTTAAAGCTTTTATTTAAGCTATTAAAAAAACAGGCACTTGTGCCATTTGTTCTTTACCAGTGCTGTTGTAAAAAGACTTCCCTGTGACAAAAAAATCACTTGCTATGAACTTTGTTTATAGCTTTTTTTTCCACGATGGATCTTTTTCTTTGTATTTGTACAGTGGCTCAGTGAAAGATGTTGCCATGAGTTGATATTGTAACCAATAAACAAGTGCTTTTAACCAGCCTGGCTCAGCTGTCAGTGTTGTATTAGAGCAGTCCCGGGCCTGAAAGTGTCCCTGGGACGGGGATGGAGCAGCCACACAGCAGCAGCTGGGACCTGTCCTGGATCTGCATTACCTGGGGGAGTGATGTGCAGGTCTCCACCTGGGACAGAGCTGCCAAAGAACTTACTGGAGCACAGGGGTAGGAAGATTTTAATAAATAACTGTAGAACACATGCATTGAAAGTTTTATCTTGATACAATGTCAGTACAAATGCTCCACAAACAGAGCACTGATACACAGCTGTGCCCTGAGGGACACCAAGGCTGGGCTGGTACTCGGGGGTGGATGCCACAGTTCCCCTCAAACCCCCAGGACTCCCCATGCACACTCAGAACAAACACCTGAACACACTGGTGGAACTGCTGTCTTCCCTTAATGCCTCTAGCAGTACATCTGGCATCTGTTTCCTTATGAGACAGCCCTTAGTTACTGGAAAAGAGCAAACTCCTATACCTTAGAGCTCAATCTTTAACTTAGTCAATGTTAACACTGCCATAAAAATATATAAATACTCTGAAAAGGCTTTTCCTTTAAAATAATTTTTAAAAATCTAGTTAGAAAAAAGTAGATGTTGAATGACTGCAGACAGCAACAGCAGAAGGTTTTTAAAGAGGCTTTGCAGGAAGTGAGCAAAGGTAAAGAGCTTCAGCACAGCTGCCTGGAGTCTGACCTAGAGAAGAGCTGTCATACAGCAGAGGGACTGGGCAGGGAGAGATGGGTTTCACCATTTCCTGCTCCCTGAATGCAGCAGCAGGAGCTGCAGGTCCCTCCTGGCACCCTGAGCTTCCCTACCCAACCTGCACCAATTGTGCCCAGACCACCTCAGCAAACCCTGCTGAGCCTGGGACAGGGACACACCTGAGCTCACCTGGCCATGGCTCTAGCCACGTGCTCACAGGCAAAGGACACTGCTCTACCACCTGCAAGAAACAGGTTCACTTTCAGTGCCCTCTTGGCTCAAGGAGGTGGCAGAGGAGCCTCGAGCCCACTGCATTTCCTTAGTGCAGCTCACCCCTCACCTTCTGCTCCCCTTTCAAGAGGAACCACTGCCCCCAACACACTGGCACCTGCTTTCCAAACATGTCAGGAGTCCTTTTTCATGCCAGAGTTTGTACTTCACTAAACAAAATCACACACACATGGAAAACCAGCACCCTCCATCCCTGGACAGTTCCTAAGCAGCTGAAATCAGGAGACTGAGCTAAGCTCTTTCCCTGCCTAAGGTCCTGGATGCCAGGAAGTGAGACTTGCCACTGCTACATACTCATGAAAACCAGTGAGGATTTGGGGTTTTATTGTCAAGTGCCCAAAAAAATTTAGTGTTTAAAGGTAATTTTTAACCCAAAATCTGCAAAACAGACGTAACGCTCGAGTACCACAGCTCTTCAGTTTGGTTCACCATCAGAGTCCAAGTTTTACAACAACTGTCACCAGAGTAACATTAAAAGTATAAATCATTTTAAGTGACTCCACAGAATAGAAGTGTCACCTGTAAAATTTCTACTTTGCCCTACAAAGGAGCACCGGGAAGGTTCACAATGATGTTTTATTTACTCTTTTGAAGAAAATGTTTAGTGAAGCGATCTAGTTCATTCTCAAGGTGAATGGCTTTATTTCTGTAAAACAAACAAAAGCAAGGGATTTACTTCAGTGCCCGAACATCCCAAAGGCAGGATCAACATCAGTGTTCCATTTCTGTTCCTCTACTGACACCCCCAGCACTAAGGAAACACAAATGCAGGTTTTTAGAAGGGGTGTGTGGGGGCAGATGTTCACCTGACCGTGAACCACGGCAGCAGCCCAGAGCCAGGGCAGCCTCTCAGCAGGTGGAAAGAACAGGAAACTACAGCAAGGCTGCTTCCAAGTCCCTGAACCAACTGCTGGAAGTTCCTCCTCTGCAAACACCTACCACAGTCACCAGGACTGCGCTGGATGACTCAACACAGCACAGCTGCTCTCCTGCTCCGCTCTGGGGAGGGGGCTTTGGGAAGGTGCCAACAGGAGTTACCAACAGGAGACTAAAATTCTGGTCAAAGGCCTGTCTCCCACACTAAAGAGAGACAAAGGTAAAGATGATCTAAGAAACAGTATTTTTGGAGGTTAGCTGAGTTACTGAGGGAGCAGCATACATTTATTTAACTTACCCAGAGCTGTTAAGGGTACCTTTGCATCCCCTTCTGCACCTGAACTAATCTAGTTCAACCCAAGAGTAACAGCAAGTACTGATCACTCTGAAGTCAGCAGGGCTAAGAGATGCTTGTTCAGTCACACCAAGACTTACCTCAGCTGTTTGGAGCTGCTCTGTATGTTTTCCAGCTGATCTATTTCTTTGGAAAGCCTAGCTATTTCTTTTTCCAGGTTTTTCTCAGTAATATCCACCTGCTGACAGAGCCGAGCAAAAGTAGTGGCCATTTCCCTAAAGCGAAAACAAGTTTATAATCATGATTTATAGAAGTTTATACTAAAAAAAAAAAAAAATAAGAAATAAAATCTCATGGCATTGCTGTGTGCAGAGCACAGCAATCAAAGCCTCCAGCTGTTATGGGATTACACAAGAGCAGAAAGCAGGAGAATTGGGTACTTTAGAAGTTAGAAAAAGAAACCCTCAACACACCAAATGCACCTCAGTCTGTGCCTACCCCGTGCCTGGCCATTTCCATAGAACATCAGCAGGTCTGAGTCTGAGATGGGGCTCTGGCTGAGGCAGGAGGTGCCAGAGCAGCCCCACACACCAAGCTCAGTGCCCCGTGTCACACTCAGTGCCCAGCTCACAGGAACGTGAGCCCTGTGCAGGGTGAGGAGTGCTCCAGACCTGCCCACTGAGCCCCCCCATCCTACATCCCACCTTAGCCACGTGCTCCCAACCCATTCCAAGACTCCTCCTCACACAAAGGGAAAACAAACCCAGTTACCAGCCTGGGCCCAGCACCCACGCCCTCATGCAGGAGATGAGGCATCCTCTCTTCTCTACTGGAGCACTGGTTTGAGTGCAGCTTTTCCATGTCCTCACAGAACTGCTGGACACAGGATGGATCTCTTTCCTCTACTGAAGCTTAACTTTTTACTATTCCATTTTTGTTGTTTTCTCTTTCCAAAACACTTTCCCACCTGTCTCTACTAAGTAATGTCTGGCTGATTGTCTTCCTTAGCTTCTTCTTGAAACTATGTGTATTGATTGAATTGTTATTTCAGAAAGTTATGGCTGCTAATGTGCCCTCTAGCCCCCAGGGTGTAGAATACCTCTCCTGTGTAGCTCAGGGAATAGTTCAGAAAGGCTATCAAAATCCATCTCCTGCAGTCCAGAAGAGCCAGGATTGGCTGCTCAGAACTTGCCCACAGCAGCCCCTGGGCAGAAGCTCTGCTCATCCTTCCAAGAGATCCAAGGGCAGAGCAACTCAGCCTCCACTAGAACAACCTCTCATTGTCTCTACTGTAAGGTGCTGGACAAGGAGTCACCATCTTCAGAGCACCACACGGAGCCACACACGGACCCAGGAACTGGCCTGTTCAGGTGGGCATTTCAAACTCTCTTCAAACCCCCCCTCACTAAGTGCCAAGGGACACCAGAGGTGCCATCATGCAGGGCCAGTGACAATGTCCCAGTGAGGGGCCAGCCCCTGTGACACTTACTGCTGCACCTGGTGGCTGCAGTTGGCACTGGTGAGGCTGACAATCATCTGCAGCTTCTCGGTGGCGTAGCTCACAAACTGCTGCTTGAAGGCTCTCTCCTTGGCACGGGTGGTCCAGGTCAGCCTCTCATACAGGTACAGCAGCCCATACATGCTCAGGGAGATTGAGATCAGTTTCCAGCCTATGGTTTTCCAAATCTGAGAAACAAAATCTTCATTAGCTTAAGTAAACTGCCTTACAGAATAAAAGCTAATTCCACCCATTTTAAAAAAATCATCTCCACAGCCCTTTCACTGGACTTGAATGTTCTCCATATTATTACTGCAGAGCAATACAGCCATATTCACATGAGCTGGTCCCCAAAGGCACAGAGAATATGCAGCTTACAGAAGCCTTGCTGCTCTTTCATGAAGGAAGAAGCAAAGCTCCAACTAAATTCAAACTGAAGGAGGTACCATCAGATCACCATTTAATTCAGGCACTGAACACAGACTTATGGCACAGAGAATATGCCCAGCTATCCTCAGAGTGATTAGCCTGGTTTTGCACTACGAACTGACTGTGGGTATCCAGGGCACTGCACGTGCTCATCTGGCCCAGTGTCAAGTCCATGGCACGCTGTGTGTCACGCCCCGAGCAGGACAGAGCAGCTCAGCCTCTGCCACCCCCTCCAGCAGGGAATGCTGCCAGTGCTACTTGCCACTCCGCCAACAACGATGATGCTCATGGAGGTCCGGGACGTCAGCGAGGCTAAACTCAACACCAAAGGCACCATGAACTCATCCTGGGGCTCGGCCTCGGGGGTGATGGCGGGAAGGCTGGCGGCAGACGGGGTGCTGGCTAAAGGACGAGGGATCTAGAAGATGGGAACACGGCAGCCTGAGTCCAAGGCATTAAGGAACTACACAGATGGGTTTTATTTTCATATATTCAGGCTTTGATTTACTTGAAGGAAACCCTTCAGCAAAAGAATCTGAAGAAGACTCCTGAGGAGCAGTGGAGGCTTTGACAGCTCCTCCAATAGACAATAAGAGTCTGTGTAGGGCTGGTTCTGACCTAAGGATCCAAATGTTACAAATAGAATAGGCTACTCAAAGGGTTCAATCCAAAGGAAAACCAACTCGTGTAAAGCTGCAGAAAGTTTAAAAGTCGTTTTTAGTTCCATTTTAACCCTGAATATAATCCAATAAAAACAACCCTCACCAAAAATATTTCATACAACGGATCTAGGGAAAGGTAGCAGGAAGCAGAAGCATGTAAACAGCAGTGGCACGGAGTAAAAATCAATATATTCTCATCAGGGTAAAACAAGGCAGCCCAAGCTCTGAAGGACTCACATGTAGGTTTGGATCTGCTAATCCCAGGAGTACTTTCTGAGCTTGTTTAGGACCCAAGAAACGGTTTACAAGAGAAGTCCATCCCAAAGAAAAGTGGAACATGATATCCTCTTGAAAATCTGCACACAGGCTATGACAGTTTAGATCATAGCTAAGGTCAAATTTCCTGCATGGAATTAGCAAGTGGAGCTGATCCTGAACACTAGAAGGCAACAATGGTTTCAGATTTTCTAGAAATAAGAACAAATAGTATTGATGAGTTAACATTAGAAGAGCATATTCACAAGCAGTATCTCTGCACTGCTGACTAGCTTTGTCAATCTGGAGAACCTAAACTGACCAGTTAATTATTTATTTATTTGTAAAATCAGCAGCATTTCAGCATGACTGACCCTAACAGAGCAGGGAATTTATTGCTCTGATACAAGAAAACAGTCATGAAAATCAACTCACCAAGGAAGCACTGCTGGAAAAAAAAAAAGACTCAAAATAACTGGAAGACCTCTATCAGTGGTCAAAAGATAGGGATGGAGTAAGAAAAAAAACCCTGATTTATCCATCAGTTCTGTGGTGCCATACAGAAAAGGCAACATTATTATATAAGAGGACAGAAGGGTTCACATAATTTCATGATCTTGCTCTCAATCTTTTATTACCAGGAACAGACCCAATTGAGATGGATGTGCAATAAAGTTACTACTTATAAAGAAAAAAAAGAGGGGAGTGCACAAAACCTCTGTGAAGTGAACTGTTTTGCATTCTGGGTCTGGAGGGACCTAGGAAAAGCATTATACTGCAGAAATGTTTTCTAATAATTAGTGCATTTAGTCTATCTCTTGTGGAAGTCAAATGTTAAATGGGTTTATAAAAGGATTAGATGAGTTTCCAGAGGACAGGTCCATTAGTACTTGCTTAAGCCATTAATCCAGATGCAGCATATCAGCTCAGAAGTCCATAAAATGGAGAGGGATTGCTATATTTACCCTGGTTCATTATTCTTCTCCCCCATCTGTTACTGGTTACTATCAGAAACGGGAGACTGAGCTAAACACTCAGTCCTGGTCTATCATGGCTTTTCCTTTATCCTTTACAGCACCAAAGTTAAGCATGATCAGAAGGAAAATTCTTTTAAAACTTAATTTTCTTAGATTGCCTTCCTTTAAATATGAAGTGTTAAAATTCCTCCTCCCTCCTCCTACCAATCATCTCCTGCTGGGACCGGTGCATTGACTGGTTGACTTCACTGGAGCAGCGCTCAGCCAGGTTCTTTCCCAAACCATCTTCTATATGTTTGTTCAGTTCCTGAAGGGTTATACACAACACAAGCTCATCAATTTGTATTCAGCCAATCAGTTGCATTATATGGAGCAGCAATAAGTTACACACTAAGCACTGTTATTTACAGTGGGAAGAAAAGCATGTTTCCATGGAAATACCATGCTTTCCAAGTCCACACTGGGACTGAAAACCTAACTCAACTTGTACAGGAAAGATTTCCCTAGGACTGTAAACATTAAAAGGCACAAAAGTCTGTACTTTCAATAACCTGTGACAGTGAAAAGTAAACTACTACCTACTGCCCTGCAAAGCCCTTACTGTGTCATTTGATGGGAGCTCTGCACAGGGACAAACCCATCCCACCAACTCCCATGGGGGCCTGCTCAGGATGCTCTGTTGAGGTGAAACAGCACAGCTTGTCCTGAAAATGCAGTGCTCACGGTGACCAGCCAGGCTGGAACAGCCTGAGATGAGCTCAGCTGCTTGGAGCATGGTGCTGTTAACACCAAGCTGTGGTTGTGGTTTGATCCTCATATGAGCCATTTGTTTAAGAGCTGGACTCAGTAATCCTTGTGGGTCCCTTCCAACTCAGAACATTCTGTGACTGCGGGGGGAGCTACGGCAGTCATCACTATCAGCAAATTCTGAGCACAAAAGGCAAACACAGGTATGTGTGCTTTAATTTAAAGCACTAAGTTTGAGGAGGAATTTATAAAAGTTAAAAAAACCAAACCAGTTTTTGTTAAAAGTGCTGAGTATTTGCAAGCTCATTTTATTTCTGGCTCTATTTGATTTTAGGAGTAGTGAAAATTATTTATGCAAAGTCTTATTTACTAGAAGTAAAGACTTGAAATTAGGAACCCTCTACTACTAAAAAGATGTTGGAAAACAAATTAATTTCTTTCCAAAAACAAAGCAGAAAGCATTTTCAGTATTTTTCGGTTTTGGGTAGAGATATGCACATGTCAGCAAGCAAAAATCCTGCAATGCTCAGACAAAGTCACATAAAATCTACGCAATTTATGAAAATACAGAAGTAGAAATTAAGGGAAAGACAAAGAGCCTGGCTTCAAACCATTCAAAAAAACTTACTGTCTTATAGAGCTTCAAAACTTGAGGAGAAGGGTGAAAATCAGAATAAAATTCATCAACTAAAACTGAAAGCCGGCAAATCTCATCAGTCATGGCAGAGGAGACCTGGAAGAACACAGGAAACACATAAAATGTTTCTACTACCTTTTCCAGACTGAGTGAAAACAGACTACTGCATGAATTGTCCCAAGAAATCAATCAATCACCTGTCAGGAAAGATTGCCATTTTAAGCTTTTGGTTTTTTCTCTTTTTTTTTTTTTTTTGTATTGAAAAAGGAACATTCTGACATTTCAAACACTGCCTGAGACAGGTGGGTTCCAAAAGGAGCTGCCTGAGAGAGGAGGCAACCCTTGGATCTGAGGAGTTCTTCCCACTGCCTTTACTTACTTTGCTTTCCACTTCCTCAGTAACGCGTTTGATTTTTTCCTTGGTGTCCTGTGTCAGGATGTTCAGCTGATTTCGAACGAAGTCCAGCCTGTCCTTCTGATCTTCTCGCTCTTCCATGGAATGGACTCTAACCCAGCAGAAAGGAATCACCATCACCATCCTGCATTCCCCCAGGAAAGCCCTTAACCAGGCATGGATCATCCAGCTGATGGTTTCTGAGCAGCCAGGGGGAATCCCAAGTGACACTGGCTGCCCAAAGCAGAGGCACTGCTCCAGAAGGGCTCTACCTGGCAGTTCCACGTGCACGAGCATTCAAAGGCTGTGCTGAGCAAACACAGCTCAAAACCAGCATTTTGAGTCAGAACTGTTATCACTGTATTATCACATAATTACAACTAAAAAAGGTGTGGGGAATCAGAGGCCTTTAATAACTTGTCTACCCTGATTGAAAAAAAAAAAGGGTAAATCTGATCAAGCTGCTGCTCACAAACAGCACTCAACCACTCTTTAACAGTGACTGTAAAGCAAAGAGGATGCGGCAGAAACCAACCTTGTCCCAAACAAGTCTCTTTAGAATTCCTTGACCTATCACTTAAGCAAAAATTCCTGAAAACCTGGAGCAATTTCATCCTGGAGGGCCAGCAAAAACAACAAACAGCAATTCAGACTAAGAGGTGTCACTACAGACATTCTGGTTAAGTCAACTGACAGAAAGAAGCAGAATATCAGAATATTTTCAAACATTTCACAGCATGTTTTCATGGGATCTGACAACCTGAGACAAGTCAGTATGCAAACAGGCAGTCTGTAAAAACTGACATATTCAGGGGGATGTTTGTGTTTGACAGCACAGAGAAGTCTACTGAAACACAAAGACACATTATTGACAGGCAGGAAGAAGATGGATGGGAAGGATTAATCGTGACAGCAAGTTCACTGTGTACAAGAGACACAAGGTGGCAACAAAAGTGAGGAAAAACTGCACACATATGCAAACCTCAAAGGATACATGAAGCTACCAGACAGAGCAGATGAGCTGCTATCATCAGCACTAAAGGATTACAGGAGTGAAGAGAGAATAAGGATGCAATCTGGAAAAGGCCAGAGGCCAAGCCTCTGTTAGCTTGGGCTCATCTCATTCCTTACAGTATTCTAATCACTTGAAAATTAAAGCATCTACATACTTCCATTTTTTTTCTTCATTGTAACTGTTAATGAAAGTAGAGCAGGCCCAAACATCACCTCTGAAATGTTGGATACTGCTAGAAAAACGTAACATTTTAAATATTTCTGAAAAAAAGGTTTGAAAACACACAGACTGCAAATCAGTAATGAAGAACACCAAAGTAAACCAAGATCCCTGTACAGAAGTCACAGACCAAGAAGACAAGTGAGTGGGCAAGTGAACAATGGTAAGACTGACATATTGACATACCAGGGAAATTGTCTGTTTCTTACCAAGCAGAAAAAGTGAATTTTAAAGTCCATAATGGCCCAAGAAAATCACCAGCACAGAAATGGCTCCTCAGATGATCTGGACAAACTAAATCCAACCATCCCTCCAACCCACCTACCTTTTCTCTGCTGCTGCCACGTTTATGGTGTCCATAATGTCTTTCACAGTATCTATTATCTGTTTAGCTCTGATAGTGTGCTGTTCAAACTTGGTTTTCACGGCTGACTGCGAGATACACTCCTGCGAGGGGCCCAAGCCACAACACATTACTGCAATTCCATGCCAACACAATCAGGAATTTCACTCTCAGAAAGCATATGCTGCCAATTTTACCATGAACTTAAACCAGTGGGAAATAAAAAAGGAGAAAGTATAAAGAAATTAAAAGACAACAGAAACTGAAATCTCAAATGAGTCTATAGCAGCAAATTTGCCTTCGTGTCCATTCACAGTAATGTGCATAGGTTTTCATTCTTTTTAAAATAAATGAACAATGTAAAAAAAAACAAAACCAAAAACAAACTCAGGTGAATACATAAGATAAATCTATCTCTTCAGGAAATGTTCAAAACCATCTATTTGGAATTACAAATGTTAAACATGAATGCTTAGCAATATGGCCCAGCTTGAGTTTTCTTTGTTGCACTACACAGTCTTACTTTCAAGAGGCAATTCTGCCAATCAAATTTGACAGTCCCACGTCAATACTGACCATCCAGGAACAAAATATCAGGAATAAGAAACAAGGGTTTTCTCATGGGATAAACAAAAGTTAAGTAGTCCTTAAAATATCAGCTTGTTTGCATATTATTGAAGTGTTAAATGAGTAAGTAGAGAATGCTCTAATAATACAATTTCTCGTAATTCTTCAATATTGGACAGCAATTCAGAAATACAGGACAGTGACTGAAGAGCTCTTGTATTTGAGGGGAAGAAAGCAAGCATCTGATTTTCCTTAAACCAGATCAATGGGATTTTTAAATTGTTCTCCATGTGTGGATTCAGCTTTCACAGCACAGGTCTGGATTGCTTTTAGAAGACTTGCCTATGATCTTTAACATATGCTGTAATTACAAATTTCAGCTATCTAAAATAATAGATGAAAACAAAATAAACAAAATGGGTAAAACAGCCCCTGTTCCTCGATGAAGCAGATCTAGAAATCAGCAATGAAAGGCCAGAGTTTCTTAAATATCAGCACATTGTAAGAGCTAGACTGGGCACAGAGCAGATTCTTCCCAACGTTAGTATGTGGTAGATAAAAGGATGACAAGCACTCACAACACAATCAGAAAATCCAAGTTAGAGCACTAGGAAAAACACAAAGGTTAGTTAAACGAGGGGGAAAGATACGAGGGGGACAGCAGCAGTTCTGCTGTTTGTGTGTAAGCATTTAGTGAAACCAAGACAAACTGTGTTGGAGCAGCTCCCCTCCAGCCCACTGCCAGTGTCAGAGCCTGGGGAAGGGTCTGCAGCAGCTGCCTCATTCCTGCTCTGCCTCCACTCCCCCCACAGCCTGAGCCCTTTTCCCCCTGCCTCCCTCCTCCACTGCCTCCCACACACTTCTGCTGCCAGCATTTTTGAGAAATTTGAGAAGCACCCCAACCTAAGGCATGGGGAGGGTGGTTTTATGTAGGATATCCTCTAGGCACCACTGCACACTGTGCAGGGTCCAGGCATTTCTTTGCTGTTTTAATAAGGCATTCTATGCACCTCACTGTAAAATTTCAGGAAGTACACTGACTACTTTCTATTTTTCCCCAATATAAAAATTCAGAATTGATCCAAGAATTCAATGCTTTAAGACTGCCTCTCTCACTTCCTTTGTTGGAATATAGCTAACATACACAGTAGCATCACTTTTTAAAGCCACATCTCTAAAATCTTAATTTTCCCACTGCTTATGAGAGTCTGCACCAGGTTGGTTTTTTTTTAGCACCTTCAATCACCCTGTGCTTTGCAGACAAACATGTTATCATCTAGTTTCATAATGATTTTTGCCTTCACACAAAAGTCTATATAAATCTTACACGCCTTTCAAAAATAGCCCAAATTTTTCTCATATCACAACTAACTAGCACTGGTGGGTTGTTTCTAGATTTTTTTTTTTTTTTAAGATTCTATCTATACTGAGCTCATATCAGTACTGGAATGAACAGGCTTTCCTATCAGGGAACTGATACTAAAATCAGGAATGTTGAAGTACTGGAGAAGTAACAGCTCCTCAGCCCATATGGAGAAGAGGGAAAAGCTGTCCAATTTTAGTGAAGACAAAAGCAGGGTGAAAGAATCCAGGAGGAGCAAACCCAGCAGAAACAGCCAGGGGGAACAAGGCACATGTGGACAGGTCTGTGAGGTGACAGATTACCGAGAGATGTGAGCTGGACAAAAAAGTGAGAGATGTTTGGGAAGTCTGAGGAGGGCACGTGCACAGGACAAGGAGTTAAAGGCAAGACAGACTGAGGCAGGGGGGGAGTCAGTGCTTGATGGGGACAGACAGAAGCATCTGTGCTCTCATCCCTTCCTTTTCACACACTGAAATGTAATCCAAGATGCTGGGACTTGCAGCTCCTCTGTCAGGAAACAGAGTAAATGCTTCAGTAAAGTGCTTTAGGCAGAAGTGCTCAGGCTGTACTCAGCATCTGAGTTTGGTCTGGCAGTGCACAAGGCACGGTATCAGTGAGGATTTCACTCAGAAAGTTCTCCCTGCAGTCTGAGATTCCTCATTAATACAGAGCCTAGAGCTGGCAAGCAGAACTGATGACAACAGTATGCTGATGTCAGCTACTTTACCAGCTCAGGTGACAGTAATTTGAGTGCTAGGTCTGAAGACTTCAGGCCTGGCAAACCATTTCAGTCTCAGCCTTGCTTTAAAAGCACATAAACTGCCACTGTAACTTAGGAAACTGCCACAAAACCTGAATGTGAAAGAGGCTGCAACAGCAAGTGCTCAAAATTTAAATTGCTTTGGCAATCTTAATTCAGTACAGTTGTCATTCTCTTTAAATGATGGGATCACACCCCTACCCAAAGTCATCAATAATGATTTCAGGACAAAACACAGCTGAGCAGGGAAAAACACTACAGAATCCACTCTCACTGTTGGAGCCAGGTGTGCAGCAAATGTAACACACTGTGAAAGAAGAAAAAGGGTTGATTTAAAGGCCATGCAGTGCTGTCACAGAATTGTTCCTCGTCCCAGCCTCTGCCACAGAAACTTGTAAAGGCTGGGATCCTGTGACAGTACTTCTCATTGTGGTGGCCAGCTTGAGTCTGTGACATCTGATTTACAGATGTGCTGAGCACTCAGAGCATCTCATCATTTAATAATCATCATCCATCTTCATACTGGAATATTCTAAGCATTGAGTGCTTAACTGTAATTATAAGAGATTTTGTCAAAAAAGCCACGGGTACAGCAGATGGCAAAATACAATAAAGAACAATAACTGACTTAGAATCATGATTTCCACTTTTTTCCTGCTGGCTCAAAGTTTCCTGCTATGGTTTGGAGGATGAAAATTGAAAAAAACCATGCATGTTTTGACTACAGCTAGTGACACCAGAAATGTCATGTCTCATGGAGCCAGGCCCTGCCAGTATCCTGAAGCCATAATTTCAACACTTCAGTCACCTATCATAGGAGTGTGGATAAGGATTAAATTTAGTCTGACATTTTCTTGCTTATGCAAGACTGAACCAACCTATTATTTTAAAACCTTTCTGATATACACACATTATTACATAATTCAGTTTTGCTAAGGTTAAATGGGTTTGTTGTAATGCAAGAACAAATACTTTTTCAGAGGCACTTTGATTTTCTTTTAAATACTCATATACAAAACCACTGAGGGATACCCAAGAGGCTTCCTTAAGATATCCAAGAATGGCTTTAGTTAAAGCTGTCAAAGTTAGCAAGTCAAATGGATCCTACCACAAAGAAACCACTCAATTGTCCAGCCAGTCCTACTTCTGTAAAAACTGTGAACTCCAACTACAAAAATGGCTAAGCTGAGGTGGAAGGGTGGATTCTGTACAGCACAAAGGATGCAAGGAGAGGGTTAATGCTCAGAGTAACAGAGCTAAGAGGTACATAATGGTGACAGATTCAAAACTCTGGCTTTAGAAATTTTAAGGTTTACACTGATAAAACTGAATTTCTTACTGCAAACATTCACCAGCTGGCTGTGATACACATGTCTCAAGATCATAATTTCTTCTTACATAGACTATCTTGGTCTTAAGATCTCAAAACACAAGCTAAGAGTTTTGGTCCCTTCCCTCACTGATATAATTCTCCTTTCCAACAACTACCTGGTACTCAGGGTGAGAAGGTATGAACAGAACCCACAGAAAAGGCAAAGCTGCAGATGGTTTTAATACCTTACACTCTTCCACTTGCTAATACAGGTAATGCTTATTATGTATAATTAAATTAAATGTTCTAATTATAATTAAATGCTTATAATTAAGCTAAGCATAAGAAAAAGCTACTCTTACAGTAAAAACAGGCAGTCTAAAAACCCCATCACAAATACCTCAAATATCTGCTCAAAATGTTGAAATTCCTGGAATCTTGTTTGAAATCCTTCAGCAAGTGCTTCACCTGTGAAACAACAGACCATAAAGGAGACAGCAGTACCTCACAGCAGGGACTGCATCTTAAATATATTTATCAGGTTTTATAGTGTTTTTCTGTATTTGAGGAAAAGCAGGAGTTCCTACACACCAGCCTCTGGCATTCCTTGGGCCTTTTGTCTCCTGGCACTCAGAACCTCTTTTGCTGAAACAAAAAAGATGCGATTCTTTGCTTCTACAGGATCAATAACTTTGAGCTCATCCACCAGGAAAGTCAGACAGCGCTCCATGTGCTGCCTACGCACCTAAGGAAAAGGCAAAGAGCTCATGAACAAAAGGCAGAAACTGAGCCATCAACACATCAGAGACAGAGAGAGATGCTGAACCACCCCTCTGACAGCAGATGCTGCCAACCCTACAGAGGCAGCAGCTGCTCCTACTCCTTTAAACACACCTGGACACAACAATACTTCCTTTTACAATTGTATTTATCTAAGTCAGAGCTCTCAGCCAGTTACTGGGGTAAACCCTTCATTCCCCACACAGGGAGAAACAATTCTCACTGTGAGCTGGCTGCTGTTGGGAAGATCTGAAGATCCAAACTGTTCCCATCTAACACTGCACTTCCCCAGCTAGTCTGTGCAGGCATAAATGTATAAACTGTGCCCTCAGGCTGCACTATCACTGCAGAAACAAAAGGTAATACAAATAAGATTAAAAAACAAGCTAACTGTGGAGAAAAAAGGTACTAAAGAAGTCTCCATTTTATTACTTGCCTGCATATACTGTAATTTGAATTGCAAGTTGCTGTTTTTGGAACCACAATAGGTTATTTCCATTTTCTGACCACGTAACTTTGCCTTTTATTAATACAACAAACTGGTGTTTCCATATGAACTGTCAACCCATGTATGAGCCATCAATTCACTCACATCTTCCATGTATTCTGGTTCTGAGGCAGAGGCATCCCATCTATTATTGAGGATGAAGATGTTTGGTTTGGAAAGTCGTTCATTCACTTTATGGAAAAAATGCTTCTCCTAAGAATTAAAGCACAAACAGAAAATTCCCCAGACATCTAAACCAGAGTCATGCATTCTTCTGTAACAGGTTCTGAAGTTTATCCAGCTTTTTAAAAGTTTATTATGAAGAATTCATCAATATTAACACCCACAGATATTCAGCATGTAAAAGGCTTAGGGTAGTTCAAAAGTTATCAAAAGTCTTAAAACTGATGCCAGTGCTAGAAGTCAAAGATACTGCAATTTCCTTTAAAAACTGGTAAAAGTACAAATTAAGAAAACTTCCAAAAAATAGTTCAAAAAACACTGATGCCTGACTAAAACAATGAAGTCTCCCTTACCTGAACTACCAAGATGCTCCTGATAACCCTGTCAAATCTGGTTTTATATTCAGAAAATACATCATCTAACTCTTCTTCAGCTAGGCAACATCAGCTTGAACTACAGAGAAGTAACATTTCTTGCATGAGGATGTATGGTTGAGACACAGCAAAACAAGCCATTGATGAATGTCTTAATTTAACAAAATTAAATGCATTTAGGTCTCTTGCCTGCACCTACCACCCATTACTGCTGTTTACAGAGTCATGATGGCTAAGTCGTGCTGGAGTGAGTCCCCACTCAGCAGAGCTGAAACAGAAGAGATCTCTGGGCTGCCATAAACTGTTCCAGACTGCAGCAGGACACCACAACATATCCTGGACACAGCACTGGAGATCCATTATTCTCCATCAGCTGGGAATAAGCATGTGCAAACCAGATCACTGCTGCAGAAATCAGAACTTTGTCTGAGGAGAATTTAAGAGGGAATAGTAGAAGAATCATGTTTTCACAAAAAAAACCTCAGGTAGTGTGGCAGAATAATGCCAAGTATTCTCAAACCTGTTATGGTAAGAAGCAAAAACAATGTTTAAGGAGGATGAGAACACAGTTGTCAAAAGCTTTACCTGCAGGACAACTTATGTTATCTAAATAGCAATGAGATGTTCACTGAAATAATTTTTCTTTTCCCTGTAATTAGAAGACCCCAACAACTGTGTTATACACATAATGTAAAAAACTTATAGATTTTATCTGTACTAAAAGCCTTAAAGTGTCACTCATGTGACATAACAGAGAAGATATAGCCACAGTAGTGCCAAATCCTCTTTGCCTTGAATGTTTAAGGAATCTTCTTTTTCTTCTAAGTCACATCTCTTGTATTTGACTCTTTGTGGACTCAGCTCAGAAGATGGAATGCAATGTTTTTAAACTTACATTCTTTTCAGACTTCTACCAAACTATTCTAATTTGCTAGAACGCAAAGAAATACTGTCTTTGCACACTCAGGTCTTTACTGTATTAAAAATTGTCTCAACAGTTGGAAAGTTCAGACCTTTCAGGTCAGCATATTATTTGTCTGCAGCAGGCTTAATAAAAATCATCAAGAATTTTCTCAGTAGCATTACTCTGCATTCTGGCACTCACACTGGCAATAACTTAGAAACCTTTTATTGTCAGCATCCACAATACTCAGTTTAGTCAAAACTGGAGATCACTACCAAGTTACACCAAATTTCTGGTCTTGTATTTTGATTAGCTCAACAGCTCCTCTGGCCACCTTAAATGTTCTCCTCTTACAAATCCTACAACATTTAGGCTGCAAGGTTCAGAGAACCCTTCTCTCCTGAAACAAGGCTTTACAGAACTAAGACATTAAAATATTTTCAGCTCTCCAAACTGCACAGAACCCTTACTGCTAACACCTTCTTCAGAAGAAACACAGCCCACTGAGGGGAACCTGCAGCACTCATCCTCAACACAAGGTGTGTCAAGGGAATTGACCCTCTCCTCAGGAACAAGACAGGAACTCAACTCCCTTCACCCAGTTTGTGTATTTTACCAAACTTATGGAGTATTTCTGGATATGAAATACTCCATTATTTCTTTGATAATACAAGTATCTTCAGGTAACAAATACCAACAAATTGCAAGGCAAGACAAACATCCCATCATCAATTTATCAAAAATGCAACTGAACTGGAAAGGACAATTATGATGCTCAAGGCAGAGAAAGCCAAGCCAGTAAGAAATTTAAATTTCATTCTCCTTTTCCTAGTGAGGGAAATACATGATTTCTCACCTCCCACCCCCAAATCCTATTCACAAGACCTAAGTGCAGTGATTCACTTTCTGTAAAGGTCTCAGCTATTCTGGTTATGGAACTGCTGAATATTTAAATGCAGTAGCATAAAATCATTGCACATCATACCGTGTTCATGAGAGTTGATTCAGAATTGGCAACCAAGACAAACACATCAGCATCTAAGCAGAACTTGTCAATCCAGCTGTCCAGTTCTGTAGTGACATCTGTGCCAGGGCTGTCCAGAACAAAAAACACAAACTCTCATTTACACAGCAAAGAAGTAGTTGATTTTTATAAACTGATAAAAATAGACTGGAAATCTATTGGAAATCTAAGGGCCTTGCTAGAAGTTAGAGGTTTGTATCTTGAGGCCGATGCCTATCTCAAACTTAAGGCAAACATCACACAAGCCAATTACCATCTAGAATTTATCAGTCACTCGATCATTAGATTATCTTCTCATTCCAAAATGCAATTTCTGATTAGTAAGTATGCAAATGTAATTAATTGCCAAGTCCCTCAGAAATCCAGACAGCCTTGCACAATGATTCCCCTCCTTGGATCCTAATTTTAATCAGAAGAGACCGTAGTTCATAAAATACTTTTTTCATTAATGAAGTCCAAGTTTAAAGAAATATGCTATGCAAGCTGTGCATAGATTTAAGAAGAAACCAAAATGAAGTTAAAACTTAGTGCTATCCATTTACAAAAAACAAACCAGAAACATTTGAGTGGAATATGAGCATTAAGTCATGTTTGCAACACCTAAATTATTGCTCAAATAATAATAATTGTTCAAATTTTCTCAATTTAACAGTAAAAGGATGATTTGCTCTTTTCAAGTACCTGCTCTCTCAGAATATATGCTCTTTTGTCTTCCCTTTCTTTTTCCCTTTAGCAACAGAGGCTGTGCAGATCCAAGATCACACATCCAAGAATACAGTAACAAACTCCCAGTGATTTCAAAGCACAAGACAGATATGGAACAAAAATCACTGTGATTTATTAGAATACACTTCAGTGCTGTTTTCTTGAAAAAATCATACTTAAAAATTCACTGACACCTGTGTGAATTACTCTCAGATTCAGTATTTACTGATTTACACGTCAGGCACAGATCACCTGAAGGTCTGAAAAGCTACTATGAGGTTATAATGCAGGGGCCAGAAATAAGGGTATTTGGCATGGACAAAGCAACCACTTCCAGAATTCTTTAAACACATCAACACATAGGAAATGCCAGCCTAACACAGGGCACACACAGCTGACAGAGTCACTCATTATTTCCGTATGTAGGCACTTCTTATCAGAAGCTTTTAAAAATGAAGTCCACATTGTTTATACTTCACATGAGCAGTCTGAAGTGTTTCAAGAAAGGAAATAGGCAAAAGGTTGTTGCTGCAAGAACCCTATTCACACATCTATACTGTTTGTTTCAAAGGTGGAGTATCCTCAGCCAAAAGCTATTCCCTTTTTCAGCTCAGTCACAAGACACTTGTCTGTTCCAACTGCTACAAGGGCAGAAGCAGGAGGGTGATGACAAGCAGTACATACAAAAGAACAAACTCTGTCCTTTCAAACAAAAAAGCCTTTCAAGAATTTTGAATCTAAACCAATCTCTTTTCCAAATGTTGTAATGGTTAATATCCTTAAGAAAACATTTACTGAAACAGAAAAGATACCTGTCCACTAAAACCAAATCATCTCTCAGCAGGGCACACTTTGACTTGGGCCAGAAGACATGGACGAGACAGCCAGCCTTCAAATCTTTATCCATGTGGAGGGCGTGAGCCAGCTGATTGACTGTCTGGAGAGAGCATTAGAGAGAAGACAAACATGAATATGCACCTCAAACAAGCCTGCAAACCAGTCTAATTCAGTTCCCAAGAAAACTTGGACAGCATCTATCTTGAAGAGGGCAACAGAGTTCATACTTTGTTCTAGTGAATAGCTGTGATTTTTTTTTTTTTTAAGCTCTTCAACTCACCAGCATCTAAAGAACAAGCTGTGCATGGAAACTCAGATGAGTTTCTTTTTGGCCACAAATGTTCCCTGCAGGGCTGGACTGCGAGCTACTGAGCTTCACCATGAATTTGCCTCAGAGGTTTAACCTGTCAGCGTAAGCAGTTCAAAAAGAAGAGCACCCGAAGTCCAAAGGAAGGGCACATTCCAAATCCTTAATCAGTAACAGGACTTACTCAGTCCTACAAAAATAAAACACTCAACATATGCTATGCTACAAAGAGACACATGCTAGTTGTTTCTCTAGAACTGCCAAAACTGCAGAGCAGAGCACTTTCATTAGTTTGTTCTTCCCTCCTAAGAACTTAAAAATGCAGAATGAGTGAGCTCTATACTTCTGTTGGACTTGAAACTGTTGTTAAAAGAGACCCTTTGAGAATCAGTTCCTGTGAAAACTGGCATGAAATCACCCAAGAAACGTACCTTGACACTCTTCTTTTCATCTGATCCTTCTGTCATAAGATAAGCCTTATCTCCATCAGTCCCTTCCACACTGAGGAAGCAGTTTGTTGTATGGCCAATCCCACTGGGAAGTACCTTATCCCACAGCATTGCATTAATGACTGAACTTTTCCCACTGCTTGTTCTAGAGGGACAGAAAACAAAAGCACTTTGAGCAGAGCACAGCAGCATGAAACACACCTTTGTGCTGAACTGAATGCACCCCCAGTGGAGTGCATCAGCCCCACGGAGCACAAGCTGGTTTGGGTACAGAGCTCCACCAGGAGAGAGTGGGGAGGGCTCCTTCAGAGGAACTGGTCACCAACTCCACCTTCTGCAAGAACGAGCCCTCAGCAGCGTCCTCCTTTGCACTAACCCTCCACCCCTCACCCATAAACATTTGAGGTTTAACTATTACACAACAGCATGAAGTTACACAGACTGCAATTCGTTTTTGAGCTGCTTCCAGAAAAAGTTCGTGCTCACTGTACAAGAGTTCACAGTTTTATTCAAAATGCCTTTTTCCTGCTCAGAAGTTTTGCCTTTGCAAAAGGGAAACTTTTATCACCTATCACAGCTTGTATACAACTTTTAACCTTTTGAAATTTCAAGGCTGGATATAACTAACTTCTTTGTTCCAGAACTTTTTATAGTTTTTCTTTAAGCAACTGAACTACTTTCAGCAAAATGAAGGCAAGATCACTGTTGTACATGTTTTTTCCAATACTATTACAGAATTTTTAGAACCATGAAGATTCACACTCCAAAAATATGTAACCACGTGTTTAAATGGAAGCAGAGAAAAATCAATCTCCCTGAAGCAAAGTGGACTGGCATTGTTACTGCTATCCTTAAAATCATCACACAGATAAATTAGACTACTGTTACAACCAACCAGGCAACCATCTTTGTTTCTCTTCAGACTTATAGATAGAAACATGAACAGCTCCAAGTTTAGTTCTTCAGCACTTCTGATCAAATACAACAAAAAGTCTTCAGCAGGAACAGTCCAGAACAAAAAATATATTAAACAAATAAAACCAGCACCTTAAAAAAAACTCAAAAGCCATTCTGGAGAACAGGACAACCTTCAACCTTCCCAAGTAAAAAAAAAAATTAAATTAAGTACTGGTAATTTCGTTCATTACCTGCCAAAAAATGCCACTTTCATGTGTCTCCGTGAGAGCACCTCTCCAATGACTGCCAACTTGTTTTTATATGCTTGTATTTTTGCTAGTTCCTCTTCTGTTGCTACATGATCAAGCTCTGGGTTCTTGTATGTGGCTACACACAGAAAAGAAAAACACAAAAGCAATCACATACAGAGAATGTGTTCTGTGATACAAGATGTAAGTAATCAGTACTTAACATGCCAACTGCAAATTTTAATTACAGTGGTTGAACAAAACAAGTAAAACCCCACTACAAAGACTGATACTACAAAGCCTGATCCCAGCCCTCTTCATTTGACAGCTCTGCCACAAGCACTGGTGAAATCACAACATCAATCACTTCAGATCCACTGCCAATCCAACCACTGATCCACTAACCCTGTGAGCACAGCCTGATGGCCTCACTTGCCCAGCTCCTTGGGACACCTGCTTCCTCCAGAAGGGAAAGCCAGGCCCTCTCAGGGACAGCTACGCTGGGCTGTTGTGCCCCTGCAGAGCCCACCGTGATGATGAGCAACCAGCTCTGCATGGCCACACACATTCCACGCTGCTAAAACCTCTGAGGGTGTGACAAGTGCCTCCCTGCATTGCATCACTGAGGCACCCTTCTGCCAAAAAATGGGAGAACCTGTTTGTCCCTCCTTCCATGCAAAAGAAACCACCACAGAACTATAGGGCCAGGGTGGTTAAGCTTTCACCCTCATGGAAAGGAGCCCAGGCTGCCAATCCAAGTGACTTAATCAGCTTTTCAGGTATGTAGCCATGCCAGGCATTCCTTCCAGCACAAGCTGAAAAAAACCCCAATGCCAAATGAAAAATGTGACTATTTCTGAAGATACATGTTTATAAAAACAGCACAGTAACAGATAACATAAGGTACATTATGCTGCTGTAAAACATACTCAAAACAAAGGACAAGGCTTTCGTGTTTAAGGGAAAGCTCACCTTCCACAAACGCTGCTCCTTCAGTGACATAATCCAGCAGCTGGTCGAAGATGGCAGTGATGGTCTTTTTGGCCAGCACAAAGTGCTTCAGTGGAGAGACAGAGGCTTCTGCCATGCTGCAGCTGCAAGGAAAGGTGCATAAAGTGATCAAACACTCGGTACACCCAGCTAATTAAAACTCATACACTGCTCACTCAGCCATTAAGAAGCAAAACAAAACAAAAACGCCCGAAGCCCCAAACCAAGCTTTAAACTCCGAAGGCAGTAAGCTCAGTTTGCGCTATTTACTCTGATCTCCTCTCCTCACCACAAGCGCCAAGCGCGGCTGGCGAAATTCGGGGACAGGTTCGAACCGATGTGGTGCTATCTGTCCCGGAAAGAAGAGGCTTTCCCCTTCTCAGACTGGGCTCCCGCCTCCCCACCGCCCGCGGCTCAGCGAGGACGGGCCCCGCTCCCTCCTGGAGCCCGGCTCGGCCCCGGTCCCTCACGAAAGCCCCGCTCGCCCCGGTCTCTCGCAGAGCTCTGGCTCGGCCCCGGTCCCGCACAGAACCCCGGCTCAGCCCCGGTCCCGCACAGAACCCCGGCTCAGCCCCGGTCCCTCACGGAGCTCTGGCTCGGCCCCGGTCCTGCACGAAGCGCCGGATCGACCCCGGTCCTGCACGAAGCGCCGGCTCAGCCCCGGTCCCTCAGGAAACCCCCGCTCGCCCCGGTCTCTCACGGAGCCCTGGCATAGCCCCGGTCTCTCACTGGGCCCCCGTTCCCCCTAGTCTCTCACGGACCTCCCGGTCCCGGCCCGTCCCTCACGGAGCCCCGCCGGCCCCGGCCGTGCCCGTCACCGCCGCCGCCGGGACGGGGGGCGTCACTTCCCCTTCCTCTCCTCTGACCCCGCTCCGCGCCCGCCGGGCAGCGCCATGCTCAGTGCGGGCTGAGGGCGGCCGCCGCCATCTTGAGTGCGGGCAGGTCGCGAAATGGAGCCGGGCCGCGGCCGGTCCATCACCCGGGGGTCCATCACCCACAGCGCCACGGCTTAGCCAAAGTCTGCAAATGACAGCGCTGGGGGCTTTCAGGGGTTCAAGAGCACCGATACCTCATGCATTTGATACAGGAGCATTAGGAAACGAGAACCAAAAGAAAAATCGGCGACAACATCATTCTACAGAACACGTTATTTGAGGATTACTAATCCGCTGTATTTTACGATCTTGCAATAACTTGTGGGATGTAAACTTTGATGTCAACAATCTTTCACATTAAAAAGGTCTTTTTGCTCAGTAAGAAACATGATCCAAGAATGTGACACACAGAGATTTGTTAAAGGTTGGAAAATACCCCTAAAATTGAGTCACACATCGAAACTAAGGGTTCAAAAGTCTGAAAAATAATTAAATGCAGATTTCTCAGAAATACAAAACACTACCAAAACCAATCTCGTGATTTTGCATAGTTTCTGCTTGGAATGCTGTTCCTGAAACACCTGAACTTTGCAGGTACCAGCGAACAACCAGAATTTGATACTTACTGCCTTGGAGAAAAATAATAAATAGTGGCACAGTCCTGGTCCCTACAGTTTATTTCTGCCGCTCCAGATGAGCTGCTCGGGCTCCAGGGTGACAGATCTGGGTCGGTACCAGAGCAGCTGCACTCAGGTCAGAGCACTCACCTTCCACTTGCGTGCTTCACCCAAATAACCCCAATGTCCTCCCTGTCCTTGGCACGCTCAGCTGTGCCTTTCAGCCCTCCAGATTCCAGGCAGACCCATTACCTACTTTTCCTACTACTCCCTACCTCTCTTGCTTTAACATGCAGATTGCGTGGAAGCCAGCAATGTACTTGTGCTCCCTTTTAAATTGAGACATGCTACTCTGATAGATATTAAAAAGAAAATACTAACATTAGTCCCTCATTTATAAAATCCAACCTAAGATGACCTTGGATACATTTCCTGTTTAGACGCTCCATTTTAGTTTGGAATGATTTGGCTTCACAACATTCCTGTGGTATCATTTTGATTCCCAGTTTAGAGATCAGAAATAACCCAACTCAAAGAGCCACGAAGTGATTCATGTCAGCAAGCAAGCTTGCTGTGTCACAGGGCTCGGTGCTGGCACAGGACACCACCTTTCCTGCTGGGGACACAATGCTAGTCTACACAAATATACACACTTCTTAAGCCCCCTTATTTATTTTGGGGGATTGTTAAATGCCTTTATTCCACTTCTTGTCACTGTCTCTCAGAGCAGTTTTCTCTCCAGAGCTCAGCTGTGCCATTCCACCTCCCATTCCACCTCTGTGCCGTCAGCAGGAGTAGAGTTTTCAGAGAACCAGCATTCCCCTTTTCAGATATATGAGTAAAATTAACTTTCCATATAGAAAATAATTCATCTTAGTGTTTTTGTTAACCATATTATTGCTACCATTTTAAGCCAGCCAGGAAGAATGTGTTCAAAATACGAAATCAGCAATTCTACCACACATACTGACATTCTCTATACAAGGGAGCAATAAAATACAGCAAGACACCCTCAGGTTGCCCTTTTCATTGACAAAACAGAAGATCTAGTAGTAAATCAGCATTTCAAAGTGACAGAAATGGTCTTGCCTCCCACAACGAAATAAACACTAAGTGGTTCATAGACTTTTCAGAAATACTTCTCTGGCAATCAGAACTTCCATGAATTGATAACATTCAGTCAAGTTTTATCCTTAGCTTTAAAACTTCAAATCCAAAGACCCTTGCATGCCTTGAAGCTGACAACACCAAATCTCATTGATCAAGAAATGTTTGATACATTAATTATTTCTATACAAAGCGGGCATTAGACAATCTTACATTACAACTTTACAATCAATGAAGAAAGAAATGTAAACTCCACCAGTAATTTATGGGTATTTTCACCGTGGTATCTAGCATAATCTGAGTGACCCCACTCTTGTTTTTTTACCTGTCCAACTATCCACTCAGAAATAGAACTATAGAATGAACTGTAAAAACTCACTTCCAATGATTACAATGGCAGGACAGTGCTATATATAATATAAACAAATGTGTGAAATAATTTGAGAGTGATTAGTAAAAATATTGTAATGTACCGGTCCTTTAAGCCCATATATAAAAGTTTAAAATTTACAGAGTTAAAATAACATTCCTCAAGTTACTAGTGGTGGAAAGATAACTATAAATATACAGAATTATTAAAATAATATAGCTTACTTGAAGTTTGCTGAAGTCAGAGGTTGGTGACATCCATAATTTAGTGAGAGCTAAATTAGGATTTTATGTAAGAAATTCATTTTGTACATTCTCAGCAGGATCACTGCAAAATTTTGCAGTTACTCTCTAGAACATGATCCAATCCAAACTCAAGCAATGTGTGTCTCCTCAGTGCATTAAAATACAAGAACTGAAGGTAAATAAAGGGAATATAATGTAGGAGTTGTGTAGTACATGTGTGGAAGAGTGTGTTGTATATGTGTTGGACAGTCCCACAGATGGGACTTAAATATAGAAGTGAACAGTGAGCTCAGAAAGGTATATCAGAAAGGAGAAAAACAGGACAATGGAAAAGCTCATCAGGAGCATGAGGTGGGAAATGAAGGCTGGTATGTGAATCTGGAGATGCCCATGCCTGGGAACTTTTGGAACACCCTTACCTTTGGCAGGCCAGTGCTACTGCTAAACACCAGTGCAACGTCCTGCTGCCACACAGGGTAACATGAGCTGGATGTGGAACCAAGACCAGTATTGGGTTATTTAAGCATGGAATTAGGTATTTGCTTTGTTTTTGTGCCTGTTTAAACTCAAAGAGGGCTGGTCTTGTACACAAGACAGGAAAGAGTGGGATGACCATCAGAACTGGTATCACAACACGCAATTACTCCCACTGTCCCTCCCCACAAAACCTGATACATCACATTGTAAATGTGGTTATTCCTACTGAAACCCCTAGACAAGGAAATTCACAACACCAAGTGCTATACATGCTTTGCTGATATAAAGATGAAAACATTAGAAATGTACAATTGCTGTTAAAAATGTATTTAATATCACATTCCAGTGACTGGAAATTAATTCAAATTTTAACAAATTGATTACAGGGAAAGAAAGCAATCACACCGTCTCATGTATCTGAAGATGACTTAGAAGATCTTTTTCATTCCCAAACCTCATTAAACAATCAGTACATTTATGAGGCAAATCTGCTGAATGCCTGAAATCCAAATGAGTTTTAAGGTCTTCAATCTGTCCCGTTGAATATTCACAGTATTGACACAAATAAATCCCTTCAGATAAATGAGAGCTTAGGTGCTTGCAATATTCCAACATACCTGAAAATCCCTTCCCACAGTCATCACAAACATGAGGAAATATTTTGGTGTGCTCAATAGCTACGTGCCTGTTCACATTTGTATGCAGCCTGCTCCTGAAGCCGCACACCTGGCACACAAAGAAGTTTTTGCATTTGTCAAAACTGATTTTGTTGATGAGGCTGTACTGGCCACGCTCCTTGCTGTTGTAGCTGTCGCTCAGCTCGATGAGCCGGCACGCGTGCTCGTTCACCACGTGGCTGTGCAGATCCTCGGGGTCGTTTGTCTCGTGCTCACAGAACTGACACAGGTACTGCTCGTCACAGCTGTGCTCCTGGAAGTGCAGGTACAGCTCACTGCTGGAGGAGAACTGCACATCACACTGCTCACACCAGTAAAGGTGGTCGTTGAAGTGAGTGTCTGCTATGTGCTGACTCAGGTTCTCAAAAATCACCGTTTTGTAATCGCAGTATTTACAGATGTACGGATCCTCCTCGTGTAGCTTTACGTGTTCAATGAGCTGCACTTTGCTGGAGAAGCTTTCTTTACAAACTTTACAGACATGAGTGTCTGTACATGTCTTATGCTTCAGGATCATGTGCTGCTTCAGATCAGAGAAGTACTTGCTGTTGAACTCACAGAGCTCACACTTGTACAAGCCGCTGCTGTTGGCTCTCAGCAAGGGCCATTTCTGTTGAGCTGTGATATTCAAAGCCTGGTTCTTCTCAAAGATTTTACAGGTCTCCAGAGGGACTTCTTCAAGGTCCTCAGCTTCCAGCTTCTCAGGTGACACAGTCTGTGTTTCTATATCGTGAACTTCTACAGCATTCACTTCTGTTGTAGAAATTTCTACAGTTTGGATATCTAGAGGTTTCTCTTCTTCTGTGGGGCTGTCACTGAATATAGGTGAGTCACATAAGTCTCTGCACATTCCATTGTTAGGACCTTTATCTGCAAGAGGAAATACATAATACAAGGTTGAAAAAAACCCACTACAAAACACCTGGGGCCATTTTTAACTTTTCAGTCAGCTGCAGCAGCTTTCAAATGCAAACACCAGTTATTTTTCCCCTGCCAGACCATGCTCTATTTTCAGCTAACAAGGCAATACCAGAAACTATAAATCCTTCACCATTTCTGTCCAAGCAAGGAAGTTACATGAAAAGCAGCAGCTGTGCCCTCCAACCTCCCAACACCTCATCTGCAAACACACTGACCTTTACCTTTATCTTTCTTTTTAGGGTCTGTGCAGTGCATCCCCACGTTTGAGTGAGCCCCGCTCCAGTGAGAGCTCCCGGCGTGCACCGGACTCCCGTCATCGTCTGTGTCCAGGCTCTGCACGGGGCTGTGGAATCTCCCTGAAAAGGGAAGGGAAGCACTTCCTTGTCATCATTTGTCCACACTAGCATCATCCTGACTCCCTGATTTAGTCATAGATCTTATTTACTATTTATTTATTCTACTTGCATAAATTTATATACTGAGCACATCATAACCTACATTCAAAAAAAAAAAAAGTGACAATACCTTGAAAATTATTTCTATACATGCAGAGAAAAGCAAAAGAATTCAAAAAGTAGCAACTCTGTCTAGAAGATTTCAGCAGAAAATAAGCAGAAAATAGTCAGCTGATTTTACAGAAGAAAACTTAAAAGCCTTAAATGAAATGTTACATTTAAAAGACACAACTTAAAAAATATTCTTCAGTATTTCTGGACACTGCATTTTAAAATATGATACTTTCCAAAACTTCTGCAGAGTTTATGGTTAATTATTAAAGTGAAAAGAAAAATAAATAGACTAAAATTTCACCATCACATTTACTCTGCTAACTTTCCACCCACTACTGGATGTTTTAGAAAAAGGCATTTTGTTTTGCCAGGTACAACTCAATGCAACTGTTGGTAATTTCCATCTGAACTCATCAACTTTGTTACCTAGGTAGTGAGTATTTGCAGTAGTTTCATCACCATTATAAATGCAAAATTGAAAGGTCTTTTTGCTGTCATTGTTTCTACTTTGAAAACTGTATTTCAACTGTAACAACTGAACAACCTCCCACCAGTCTAGGGCCCATCAGATCACAAGGACACTCACAAATCACCTGCTATATATTGTGTATTCTATTTGCTTCCATGAATAGGAACACGACACATTAAAGAACTGCAGAACAAGACCCCAAAACATAATTCTTACCTCTGCTTGTATCTGGCTGTCTCATGGAACAGACACTATAGCAGTGGTCAGAAAAAATTCCACTGTTGTCTATGTATCTGCTTGCACCTGAAGAATCTAAACAAAAACATCAACAAAAAAAATTTAAGTACTCATGTCTTGCTGTAGCTACAGATGTATTTCATATTCATCAGAATTCTTTTCACATTTTTACTTGTTGTTTTGGAAGAATTCCTGTTGTGATTTACACCTTCCAGCTGCTGCCCTGATGTTTGGGGTATCAGGTCTCTGCTCCCACTAAGGGACGTTGACAAGTGCATCATCATTCAGTGCTGAACACTTCTCTCTACCCACACCTCAACTTTTACAGAATTCCTCCCCTCTGTGGAAGCAGAATCACTTTCATTTGCAGCTAAAGCCAGTTCCCCCATGTGCAAGGAGTACAGAACAAACTCTTCAAGTGCACTGGCTAAAAGTGGCCCAACAAATGAGCCTGCAGAGTGGGTGCTGTCCTTTCAAGCCAAGATTTCTTATCCCACCCTTTATGTCACTGCTGTTCCACGTGTTGGCATGTGTGGTCTCCTCTTGTAAAGTTATTATTCTGAGAAAAAAGATTAACTTACTAAATTGTACGTAACTCAAGCTCTAGACTGACCTGAGTAACGAGAAGGATGCAGAGTCTTCCTTTTCCTCTTTTTAGGATGTTCATTCATTTTGAACAGTCTACATGAACTGTAAAGTAAAAACATTAAAGAATTAGATTTGTTTGCACCTAGTTTATCTTTCAGAACTTTATGGAATAACACAAGCATTTTGAAAACCTGCATATCAAATACAAAAGATTTTTCCCCCTTCTTGCTCCCCAGCCCATTTTGATACAGTTAAGAACCCACTAAATGCACACAACTGCTGAAGTCCAGTTTCACATTGCTGCCCTGGAGCAAAAGAAGGTTCTCCTTAAAGACAGACAAATCAGAACTCCAGGTACTTCAGCACTCAAGGTCATCTACAAGCCTTCTCTCCAGCACCCTTTTTGTCAGACACAGGACATTCTGAGGCAGAGCCCTTCAGAAACAAGTTTTAGTGTTTAAAATACTAACACAGTCATGCTCTCTTACCAAAAATCCTAGACTCTTCAGTATCAGGAAGCAGAGCAGCTAAGAAGCTGATGGCTGTACAGCTTCCAAATGTAGTGAATGCATCAACTCAAGAAGATTTTCACCTATGGAGGGACAGCATTTTAAACCACTTAAAACTTTAGCACAAAATAGAAGAAACACAGCCACCAATGTACAAGTAATACAAATACAACAAAGAAGGAATCTATGGAAATTGAAGCTAGAAAGCAACATAAGAAGTTGATATTAATTTCGATTTAGAGCATCAAAATTAGTAAGGTGGATGCACTGGTGTATTTCTTTTTCTTTTGTCTCAGGTTAGCTGGCTTTCACTGCACTTGGCAGCCCCTGAGAGCAAAAAAATATTTGGAAATGAAACACAAATACTTGAGCTATATATGGGACAAAGAGTCTCGAAGAAGAAAAGGCTGCAAGCAAGGAACGTGATATGGGTTGCCAAAACTGAAGAGCACTTGCGGGTCCAGGATCTTCTGTAGTCAGTGCCATGCACCAGAGGTGAAAGGAGGGAAAAAAGGGCCCTTATCAAGTCAACGATGTTCTCCTGAGATTAAATATCTTCTGAACTAAAATTTTATTTCAAAGGATGGGAAAATACTTTATGTTAACGTTATATAATGATCTAGAAGTATCAGTACCTTCACCGTTTTCTGTGACTGCAAGGGAGGAACAGCGCACTGACACCGCAAGTCTCACCCCAGGTAACGCGCTTGAAAAGCTCAACCTTTTCTCCACATGTCGGACCGGGGGCAGCACGGCCGGTTGCTCTATCCCAGCGGCTTTTCCCGGCCCCGGAAAACGGGATCCAGGCCCCGACAATCGGGATCCCGATCGGCCCCGGGGCGCCGCGGCCTGCGCGGAGGCCGCACGGGGAGCCTCTGGCGGGAGCGCGGCCGCGGCAGCGCTCGGCCCCGGCGGCAGCCGCG
>VXBQ01002432.1:62722-105278 GCA_013400175.1 Phainopepla nitens
ATAATAATAATAATAATAATAATAATAATAATAATAATAATAATAATAATAATAATAATAATAATAATAATAATAATAATAATAATCTTCTTTTATTATAAAGCTGATCCAGCACAGTCTGAGCACCTGCTGGAACACAGCCCTTCTCAAAGCTGGGCAGTGTGACCTGAAACAGAACTGACCAGTGTACAAAGTTTAGAGCTGACTGGGGACAAAAATGCTTTGAAGGGGCCTGATTAAAAACCCTGACACTTGCCTCTTCCCTCCAAAAAAAAGGGAAATCCTCACAGGAGAACTCAAATCCTTCCCAGTTTGTTAGTCACTGGATTCCAAAGTAGGCCAACAGGTCCAGAGAAGGAGTTCCTTTGCAGCCCCATGCTCTTATAATGCTAGTGAGTAATGTCCCCAAATATGTTTGTCTTTCAAAATTAGTATTGGATACAAAAATACAACCTTGTTTGTTTGTTTAAATTATAATTTTGGTAATGAAAGCATGAAGCATATTTTTCAAAACCAGGCTGATTTAGCAGGGACTATAAACCATCCAGCTGAAACACTTCAATAACATCATCTCTCTTGTCACAGCTTTTTACAGCCCACGTCTAAAACTAAAATAAAATTACTTATTTTGAGGATCAGCATTTACAAGAACAAATGCCACATGCATATCGGACTTTTCACCCCTAAATAATGTAAATTCTATTTCTGTTCCCCCCAAATTAACTGAGGTATGGAATTTCCATTTCCTTTCTCCTAGCCTTTTTCAAAGCAGAGCTGCAACACCAAATGACACACCAAGATTGAATATTCCTTAAATTCTTGCTTGAGAATTCACAAATGTACCAACCATATCATTTTAATTTAGTTGTTAGTATATACATTAACACTCAAAAGTGTGATAAAAACCAAACAAAAGTAGTTTTTTTTAATAAACAGCATGATACAGACCGCGAAGATAAATAAAAAGCAGACTTTTTACAGTTTCCCATGAACATGAACTACAATAAGTATCATAGGCCAAACTTTTGTTACTTGAGTAGCACAGCAGAAGGGTTAAAAAAGGGGGTGTGTTTTTTTTATATTTAAAGTACTGCAAGACTATTCTCAGTATGACAACACATGCATCTTGCTGCATCTTAAATACTTTTTGGCCCGTTATTACTAAAAATGTCTTGCTTTCTACCTACTTTACCACAGACCTTTATCACAGAATGACACACACATGGCAAACATCCCCCCCTGCCCCAGTAGTGGTTATTTCAAAGGTAATTGTCTCAGTTTTAAAGGGTAATTGAAGCACTGGTGGGGGTTTTTACCTTCCCTTTGATGCAGACAGGTAACTGCTCCCAGCTCCAATGAAGTGACACAGAAGCAGCGAGAGCTGACACCCTCCTGGGCTCTATTTCCCCAAAATGCCAACAGGAGCCTGGGCTGCCTTAGGAGGAGCAGGCTGAGGGAGGGGAGCCTTGCCCCTGCCCCTCTGCTCAGCACTGTGGGGCCACACTGGGAGCACTGGGCTTCCCAGGACAAACCTGACATGGCTGCACTGGAATGGGTCCGTGAAGGGCTCTGAAGGTGATGGGCAGGAGAGGAGGCTCTGAGGGCTGGGATGGGTATCCTGGTCAGAGAGAGAGCCCAGGGGGCATCTGGTCAATGTACACAAATACTTGATAGAGAGGAATAAAGACAGGCAAGGCTTTTCTCAGTGCCCACTGAGAGCAGATCAGGCAACAGAACAGAAGATATTTAATGTAAATGTTATGAAAAAAAAAAAAAATGGCTGTGGATTCCTCTTTCTCAGACAGACTCTAAACCCAGCCAGACAATGTCCTGGGCATCCTGTTCTATTGCTGACCCTGCTCTGGACAGAGTGTCTGGGCTAAATGAACTCCAAAGGTCTTTGCCAACCTCAATGGTTCTGTGAAAATTCTGCAGTTGTGTTGCCATTTACAATGACAACAATACTTACAAAATGTCAAGCCTGAGAATGCAGGACTTCAGACTGCAGCCATATATATTTAAAGCCTTTTTCTCTACCAGGGAAGTAGATTTTGATAGTGTAGGGGATATTCACAGTTAAAACTTGAAGAGGTGCAAGGGGGCAAAGAGAAAGGATGATGCTCCCAGATAATGAATTACACATTTATCTTCACATGAGAAATGAAGAATTTGGACCACAGCTGCTATAAGACAGGAAGATGAATCTATTCCTTTTCTTTTCCCAGCCCCAAATGAAACAGTAAGACAGTTTTGGACAGCCTGGGGCAGTTGATAATTCAGGATATAGAACACTATTAATAAAGTCTAAAAACAGTTAAAGAAACAAGGCAGAATGAGATTCCAACTACGAATACTTGGTTCACAAGAATTCACTAAACTACAACAGACATAAAGCTTGTTGAAAAAAACAGCTTCTGCCTGAATTAGGCTTTCAGTAATTTCAGCAATACAATTAAGTCAGGTTTTGCTGTGATTAATTTTATTACTGGAACAAGAGCCTAACAAAATGGATGCAGTTACACTGAACTGAAAGGCTCCTGAAGCAGTTTAATAACTACTGGGAATCAGGCACCAGAATTTCAAAAAGAATCAAGACAGTATTTTCTGCCTTCCTTCTGCTGCAGGAATATTGCATCACATACAGAAGTGACAATAAGGACACTTAAAACACACTTACACAACCAGTGGGGACACTAACTTCAAAGTACAGGCAGAACATTGCTTCAAGTGATCTTCTCTTACAAATATTTTATGATGTTATTATGCTCTGGGCATGTCCCAGAGGGATGCTGGAGAAAGAAGAGAAGGGACAGAGGGATTCACCTCTGGCTTAGAGTCAGGAGCACTAACACAGCAAGACCTCAGACTTTTCAGAGTCTATCCCATAAAGCTCAGAAGTCCAGAACACTGTATGGCAAATGAAGAACAATGATTTTTCCTGAGTGTGGGCTCAGCAAGTCTGTATGCTACAAAAGAGTAGAAAGATGAAACATTTAAGCTAACAAGTAACAAAAATACTCAAGTGTCAAGAATAAAACGAACTGTAGACAAGATTAGGGTACTTTTGGAGAGCTGAAAAGGCTACTTTGTTAATAAAGACTATTTCAAAGTAAAATTATTAGGTGTTTAACTCAGCTGCTACTAAACATTCCTCTCCTTATGAGAAGCTTTCATACTGAATCATAGGAATAAATAACCTGGAACTCTGATATACATGTAGCCTAATTCTGACTTTATAAGCTGTTGTGAATCCAGAGCGATTCTGATGAAGTGAGTGTTTTATCAGCATAAAGTGAAATCAGAATTTCTCCAAGAGCAGAGCACCTGTAGGTTTGATTAGTGTATGCAAATAAAGAACTTCTATAGCCAGTTTCCAGTTGGCTTCCCTTCATAAACACAGATGTAAAAAAAGGTTAAACTAAACAAAGAAAAACCCCAAACCAAGAGCAGCTGCAGGGGTGGTGAGCTACACATCACTTTAGACAGACAGAACCTTACCTAAACTGAGGCAACTTCCAGCACAAAATAAAAAGATGCAAATTCATTATTTGTATGAAACATGTATTGCAAAATTAAATTTGGATTCAACAATCTGCAACGACATCCACAGCTATATAGTGTTTTTAAAAAAACAAGTGTGGTTCTTCCATTCAAGTAAACCTAAAACAAGTGAAAGAAGTTTAAAAAAAATCCTAGAAGCAGCAAGTTACAATTCTTTCTGTAATACCACACCATTTTCATTAACTTGAAGTATTTCCAAGATGTCAAAGACATCAACAAAAACAGTAATTTCAAGTGGCTTTTCTGATATTTGTTTTTTGAATGGGTCCAGCCCAGGTCTGCAACCTGTACAGACATGCAAAACAGGAGGAATTCATAACTACTATTAAGAACAGACATTTGAACATGCCAGTTATATAAAGACAAAGCAAAGACAATACTTTCAAACTGTCAACAAACATGGGCTACCCACCACTGAAGGGCATTTAATACTTTACAGAAAAAGGAAAGTTGGCATAAAACCCCACAAACAACTAAAACCACCAACAGCAGGGTCATCACACACAAAGTTCTTACAAACCTGGTGATTTCTACATTGTCCTCAATATGCAGGCTCATATCTTTTACACAAGATGCCAAACCACTTAAAATTTTGGTTTTATTTAAAAGCCTTTAAAAAAATTAAAAATCATACTGGAAGTCTGTTTCACCTATGAAAAAACTACTAATGCACCCTTTCAGACAAAGAAGTATGCATATATAAAATCAGTACAGGTACTTTTTCTGCTACGTTTAGGAAAGCAATGAATGTAATTCTAAGTAAAACTAATATACAGCAGCCTGTTCTGTCTTTATATCAAACACAATTTCACAGCTGAAAAAGTTACTGGTTTTAATTTTTTTTTCACTAAAACACCATTTCCTAATGCTTTGTGATAAAACACATGGCCCAGTCTTGGGCTCCTTGCTCTGGCAGTCTTACAATGAAGTTCTGCAGGAGCAAGGAGCCCAGATTCACTTCAAGCCCAAAATAAACTACTTTAGTATTTTGTGCAGCTGATTCCCAGAACAAAGGGAGCATTTTCAAATCTCTGTGAAGTGGGAATAGTTAAAAACAAACCAAATTCCAAGCTATTTCTGTAAAAACCTGGGACTCAGTTACAAGTGCTTCTCTGGTCTGTAAGCAGATCTTCTTTCTGACACTGAGAGCAGATGACATCCTCTCATTTCCACCAGGGGAAGCAAACAGTGCCTCCACTATCCTCAGTGAAGTTACATCAGCATGGAACTGCCGAGACAGGATACAGTAATTAGGGTTCAACACTTTGAAGCTGAGAAAAGGATTGTTGTTTTCTGTGAAACACTGGCAGAATCTTTTTCAAATGCCCATCCTGGTTATGCAAAGAACTGGTTAAAGCCCAGGAGCTGCTCCTACTTTTAAAGTTTGTTGAAAGGCTACAATTACCCCAAACTGTATTATGTCTGTACCACTATGAAGTTTCCTTTCTTTTACTATTTGAATCTCATAATAAGTTCTACAGCTTCTGCACAACATTTAATTGCAGTAACTTCTGGAAACAGAGCCTGACTCCTCATACCTCTGTCTGGGCAAAAAGGGTGCAGAACACTGTGCTTGGACTGAAAGATATTTATACTCATATTTAAAGAAGGGCTAGGAAGGGGCAAAGTACAAACAAATCTGGCCTCATAACATCCAATAAATTGGAGTTGATCTTTTCACCCAGGCTGGAAAAGGCTGCCCGTTTCTTGCATAAACGAGGTAAAGCATTGTTTCAACACCAGATAAATATGGATAACATAGCACCTAAAGTGATGTCTGTGCAACAGTTTTACTCAGATAAATTCAGAATTATAGCCAACAGGGTTTCAGATTTTGTGAACTCAAACTGAAACTAATCCATTTTAAGAGCTAAACCATTATTGCGTGTTGACTGCAAAGTAATAGATACAAGGGTAACTTTGCTCTAGAAAGTACAACCAAGCTTAGCAGGAGTTAAAATATTCATGTGAACAAAAAGGAATATGTAACAGTCAATAAAAAGAGCAATGGGAAGTCTGTTGGACTACTCCAAAATATTTCATAGAACTAAGGAAATAAAACTTCACATTTCCCAGACTATTCTTGGAGCTTCTGTAGTTTTCACAAAACCAGGTTTCCCCCCACAACATCAAGTATCCATGTGTGCAGTAATCAGCTGCAGGATCCTGACTTTGAAAGTGTCTTGAAACACCAAAGCCTTGGCTTTACAATCCCCAAGTCTTTCATAACGTAATTGATTGCACATTTTTAATATATTACAATTTGCTAAATGAAGCCAACCACTCATTACCTCATCAGTACAGCCTGCATGAAGTATAGTTTATTTATATGCTTATATTCTAATCTAACACCAACTGTCAGCATATTTTATATTACACGTGGTATTGCACTTTCTGAGTGGCACCTCGGTGCGTGTTTGCAAGTGAACGAGCTGAACCCCCAAAAGCCCCAAACCTTTGGAATTCAAGTGCTGCCAATGGAGCAAGTTTAAAATGTCAGGGTGAACATCACCCGCAGAACTATTATGGGCTTCACTAACTTTAAAGAAACCTGTTTAGGAATTAGAAAAACAGTCCTACCTGAAGTGGTGCATAAGGGCAATCTGAAATCCTCGGTACTCTGAACAGTTTCAAAACATGGTGCCAATTTCATTGATTGCACACATTGTAATTGTGTTAAAGGACAACAACTAGATTTACAAGTATATATTACACACACGCACAAAACAGACAAAGCTATAAAATGTTTGGTAACTCCACATGCTTCGAGCTAGCCAACACATCTGTCTGCTGAACTGCTAATTATTGATCATATTGAAAATCTTAATTGCTATTTCTGATGTATCTTACTGGATTCAACAACCACTTCCAAAGGAGGAAGAAAGAGGAGAAATGGTAGACCCAAACTGTGAGGGTTTAAATGAGCATTCTTGGAATAGCCAGCATATCACTTCAGTAATGTGAAGAGTGATTCCCAAAATTTTTTTAGAGACTTAGGCCAAGTTCACCTCTGGCATTAGTGGGTATATTCCCACGACTTCACTGGTACTTGTGTCCTCTTTCACTAGGGCTGAATTTGGTCCTAGGAGTATGTCTGGTCACCTTCAGTGACATTAATGAAAACGGGAGTCTCGGACAGATAGAACTGGGTTGCAAAATTAAGAGAGTTAATATTGGACAAATCATGTAAATAAAGAATATATATTAATAATAGTTCCTATTATATAAATAGCCTTTATAAAAAAATAATCTTTCAATAATTTTAATAACTCACCTTTCTTTAGGTTCTGGAAAACATGTATGAAAAAAATCTATTCAGTTCAAGTTAGATTAAAGCAAACCTAAGATGAACACTACAGCTCTCTGTTGCACTAAACCCAATTCTGACCATTCAGCTTCCAGGTTAGTCAGTTTTTGGGGATGATAGGGAGTTTCTTTGTGAAAGTATGAATTGCACCCCTAGAAATACTGAGCAGAAGAAACATCATACTGAGTGGGCCTATTTCCTACTGCTTTCAGAAACTCTGCACATGGACCCAGAAATCGAAGGGCCACCCAAACCCCACAAATGTTAATGCCTCTGAGCACATTTTAAAGGCACTGTCCTCTCACTATTGTTTTTAGATCTTTGAGCGTCAAACTCCTTCCCTTTAAACTATGCTGAATTTAAGTATTTGCTATCACTTGAATTCTCCTTCCACTCTTCACAATCCAGCATAGTCTCTACCTGCTGTACCAGATCTAAGGTAAGAAATGATGGACTCTTACCTTCACACTAACACTATTTTCTAATTTATCCTATCAAATGAGAAAAGGAAACATTCTTCCAAGTTTACCTTTTTGAGCTTAAGGCATAACATGAAACATTGAATCACAGAATATGAGTTGGAAGGGACCCATAAGGATCACTGAGTCCAACTCCTGGCCCTGCACAGGACACCCTAGGAATCACACCATGTTTCTGAGAGCCTTGTCCTAACACTCCCTGAACCCTGTCAGGCTTGGGGCTGTGAACACTTCCCTGGGAGCCTGTTCAGTGCCCAACCACCCTCTGGGTGAAGANAGTGCAGAGCAGAGTGGGCCAATCCCTCCCTTCCCCAGCTGTGATGCTGTGCCTGACACCCCCAGGACACAGGTGGCCCTCCTGGCTGCCAGGGCACTGCTGGCTCATGTTCAACTTGCCATCGACCAGGACCCCCAGGCCCCTTTCCACAGCTGCTGTCCAGCCTTTCATTCCCCAGTCCATACACACCACCAGGATTGCCCCATTCCAGGTGCAGAATCTGGCACTTGCCCTTGTTAAACTTCATACACTTGGTGATTGCCCATCTCTCTAATTTGTCGAGGTCCCTGCACACATCGTACTAAAGCTTAATTTTTGAAGTTTATAATTTTACTGCTATCTGAAACCCTGTTTTACATTATTTTCCAACAGTTGTCTGAACAATTCATCTCTTTTCTTGCCATAAATTCTAATGTTGTTCATGGTTTGTGCAATTCCTATGCAACCAGTCTTTGCTGCTAACGGGTATTAACAGTGCAGTACCCACAAAGCGGGGTATCAGTTCTTGTTTTCTTTGCTGTCAGTTCAGTTCAAAGCGTGTTGCTTTATTGTGTGGAAGATCCAGTCCATTTTTGTTGTCCAGCCACCATGGTGAGCATCATTCATTTGTTTCATGAAGTACTCAAGAGCCTCCTGCTCAGTTTTGTCCAATGCAAGGGTCTTTCGAATGTAAGCAATATCATCAAAGGACTGCAGTTCTGGCATTCCTGAGCCAAGCATCATGGAGAACAGATTGATGAAGAGGTTGGCATGCTGCCGAATTGCTAGGTAAGCCTTATAACACATCTCCTGAAACCTGGAAGAGACCAGGGGAAAAAAGCTCAGTGCATTTCTCTACTGGATGCATATTACTGCTTCAGCTCCCAAACAGTTTTACAGGTAACCAGACACTAAAGAAGCAGTCTTAGTCTAGTAAGAACACCATAATGTAGCTGAGAAGATGCACTCATTTTCCTACTTAGTTTATCTTCATTTTGTAAGGACTAATAGTGTTCAGACTAACACAACATCCAAAGACAGGCTTTCTAGACTTAAACCCCATCTGCAATCCATACAACTGTTCAACACGAATTTATGTGAGCTCACAGGGCCAGTTTTGTTGCTGCTACTGATGCTTCAGATTTCAAAGTATATTTCCTGATACACTGCTAAAATCAGTGCTTTCCTGGCTATCTTCAGAGTTTAATTTTTCCTGTAGTTTTGCAAGGGCAGCAGCTGTTGCTCCTTAGGTACTCTGAAGAATGCACTGAAAACAGGGGCATTTGCTAAATCACACTGGATAAGAAAGACCCAGGTTAAGGGAAAAAATGCAAAAAAGCTTCACTGCAGTGTTCAGACCGACACTATAATTCAGAACATGTCTTCCATTGCCATCAACATAATGAAATTAAGATTAAAATTGAAACCTCTCAAAGACTGGATTGCTGGAAAGATATATTAAGAATGACTGCAGCAACAGATTTATTTCTTTTTGTTATTATCTTGAAGTTCTTGCTCAGCAGGTTCTGGCCATTGTCACAAACTACAGGCCAGCTGAAGAGCTGATACCAGAGCAGCTATAGGAGAGAGAAGTATAGCTGAATGACCAGCAAGGCTCTGATGCACACAACACCCAACATTTAAGAATTCTCAGTAGCTGCAGTTCTGCCATCTCAAGAGGAATTTAAGTGTAAAGTCAAAGAAATTTCAGATGTTTGAAAAATTACCATCCTTATTCACATGTATGCTGACCCTGCAAATCTCAAGTGAGATTTCATGGACCAAAGGTCATCTAAGTGCTAAGATCATCCACTGACTTACAAGTGGATGGCTGATCTTCAACTGAAGAATTACAACATACTATACCCACTGCTAGTCAATTAAAATACTACTGTTCAGTTAAAAGATCCAATTATTAAAGGTCACCAGTACTAAAGCTCATTTTAGGTACAAAACACTCAGGAGGTGAAATTCTTAAAAGAAATCTCACCTTTCAAACTCCCTCGTTTTGGTACATTCTTGGGCTCCTTTACTAATCACTATTAAGAAGTCCTGTGTTAAAACAAATGGCACACGCTCTCTTTTGTAACCAAATTTTTTCTTCTTGTGATCGAGGAAGTGCCCGAAGTCAATGTGAAACAGCTTGGAAAGACAGAAAGTATTTTAAGATTAACAATTCCTTGTTTAAATGAAGTCACAGTAAAATTGATCATTTACTTATAGTTCCGATAGATTTTTTTTCCCAAACAAACTCAATACCAAAGTGAGGATGACCTTAGGGTATGATTGCAGAAAAACATCTCTTACTTGTCCATCATCTTTGACCATGATGTTACTGTTGTGGCGATCACCAATGCCCAGGATAAAGGTGGCAACACAGTAGCCAGCACAGGAACGTGTAAACAGGTCAATAGCTGCATCATACCTATACAAACAAAAAAGGAGACACTTCCCTCAGACATTCTAGTAACACACAAGTGCACATTTTTCTTTTGCAAAAGAGCTACCAGGCAAACAAGGACAGGTAAAAAAGAAAACAAAACCAAAACCAGATGGACATAATTATGGACATAATCTCCCACTTGATGAACTTTAGTTCTCTTGAAGTTTCCATCAAAAAGAAGCATATGGCCAAGTAAAACAGGCAACAGGAAATCTCACATGTCTCCTTTGTTCTTGTCCTTGAGCCACTGGTGCAATGTATGGCTGTTGAACTGCAGTGCTCCTTTTAAGCCTCCTTTACACTGAATCTGCATGATGGTGTGAGAGCTCCTCACGACCTCGATGAGTCCCACGCAGTCACCGATCGACAAACAACCATAAGGCAACATCCTGGAAGACAAAGTTTCACTGATTTTTTTTTTTCTTCCTTTATAGAAAATGGTGGCAAGAGGTGGGAGAGGATGTATTTTTGCAGATTCCTGTATCTGGCTACTCTTTAAGGCACGGGGAATGGTAACCATTCTGCAAACCATTCTTGGACAAAGGCTTAATTCTGCCACTCTTGACAGTTCAGGAGACAAAACTGTGACCCATGAGAGATAACACAGACCAACAGGTCCTTTTGTCTAGATAAGGAGATGACAACTGGGGGTTTCTAGACAGTGCACAGGCAGCTCCTTTGTTCCCACCTAAAAACGTACCACACAGCAAACCCAAATTTGAAGGTGTAACCTGTCTAGGATCAGTTCTCCAGAAGCAGAACAGCTTATCCTGAATGCCCTGCAGAAGCTGCTGCACCCACAACTGTCTGGAGGTGGAGAAGCTCACACAGACTGGGCAATATCTGCTATGTGGACTGAAGTTAAGATACCAACTACAAAGAGTCCCTGCTCAGCAGGGCTGAGGGTTTGGCACCTTGTTCAAAGCCAAACCTACAGACACAATCCCTTGGCCACAGTGTGGCTACTGCACCTTGGCTCTTGTATCCATTCCTCGTGTGCAGCTCACTCAGACCCACTTGAATGAGAACTAAGTATTTTCCAAATATGATCTCATGTTTATAAAATCCAGTAGTTTAGTTAATTGAAAAAATTAAATATTGCTCTAACATGCACAAAAATATCTATTTATAGCATTTCATTTATTACTCTTGGGAAAACAGAAGCAATCTCTGGGAACAAACCAATGCCAAAACCATTAAGATCAGCATTACTTGGGAATGACCTCTAATGCTTACCGAAGATCAAGACCCTGATTTTGCCAGATGTTTTCCATAATTCGAATTATCTGAAGTGTCAACATGTCCTGACGCAAGTCTGAAATAGCCAAATACATTAAATTTGCAAATTTTGTAACACCAGAACATTTGGTTAGATCTTACTATCCTTTTCCCCCCAAAACTACGTCTAAATAGGTCTAAAGGTAATGAGGTTTGCATAGTTTAGTGCAGGTTTTGTTCCCTCAGTAGAGAAAAGCAGGTTTTAAGCAGTAAAAACTTAATATAAACTTGTAGTGGTGATTTTAAAAACACAGATTAAAACCAGGACAATGGAATCACAGTTTACACATCTGTAATATCTTGAGGACATTTACAAGTAAAAAGAACCAATATTAAATAGTATCGTGTTCTACCTTGACAGGCTGAGCATCTTAGAATGTATAAAATCTGTACTTGACTAAGATAAATACTTATTTGTCTATGCTTATTTTTTCTGGAAAAGAAAATAGCTGTGATCAGCTAATTTTATATATATATATATATATATATATATATATATATATACTTTGCAAGCTTACAAAAAACACTAAGTAAAAGGTTAGGAAAATAAACAGGTATGTAGCTTCTGAATTACACTTATCTTTCCTTACCATCTCCATTTTTAAATATTATCTCATTGTTCTGAAATAACAATTCAGACATAATATCTGGGTTTTCCCAGTTCAACCACAGCGGCCTTTTTGCAGATGACATTATCCTGCACTCCTCAAGCCTAAAAGAGATAAGATTTCTATGAAATAGGCATAATTTGAATCTTATACCAAGTTTCTCTAATACCACTAAGTTCTCCCTCTTTTGGTCAAACTCTGAACTAGCAGCAAATTAAAGATGCAAAGATAACTGACAATCCACCATTTTCACTTTCAGACTCAAACTTAAATTAGTAAGTGCTATGTTAACCATTTGCTAAGACCAACAGAAGAGTTGTGTTGTAAGGGAATATTGTAAATATTCCTTTGGCAATATGAGCTCCTGACAATTGGAAAAAGGACTGCAGTTCTTGGCACCTTAGAGGAACAACTGAAGGTCATGTTATTCCCTGATTTGTTAAATCATTCGATTGACATGACTCTACTCTTCATGGATTACTCTGCTACAAATTCTACTCAGTGCACTTTGAAGATACTGACATTTACTAAGTTAACAGTCAGCCTCAATGCTGTTACTGTTACCATCACTAAACATTTACTAACTATCTAGAACTTCAAAACTGGATACAATACCGAAGGTTTCCCAGTTGATGTGCAGGATTAAGAGGAGAGATAAAACCTTGCAAGGCATCCATAAAATCTGGCCTTCTCATTTGTTCCACAAGAAACTTCATCTGTACCTGATAAATAAGCACATTCAGGTCTTGAGAACACTATCTACAAGTAAATGAAGGCATCAGATTTTAGCTTTGGTTTTCAAGCATGGTTTTTGCACAGTTCTAATAAGTACAGCTCAGCTACATATTACACAAATTGAAACCTGTAACTTCAGTTCTATTGCCTTGAGAGCTAGACAGTGGCACTGCACAGAAAATACTGCAGCTCCCCAGAAATCATACCACAATTAGCATTAACACGCTCCTCGTTGATCAAATAGAACAGTTCCAAGTAATTCCTGTGACTCAATTGCAGCAGTTTTGATCTAAGGACAGATTTTGATACCTTCTGGGTCTCATCCTTTTTCTCCTGCTTGAGAATATCTGTCAGGTTAATCAGCTTCTCCATGGCCTCCACCTGCCTGCTCAGGTGCTTCAGGTACATTCCACACGCTCGACAGTAGGACTCCAGAAGTAAACCAAACCTCTGACTGACAGTTTTGTTGTGCATTTCAGACCTACACAGAGAGGAAGAACAGCTACAGCTTAGAGACAAGACCACTTAGAGGTGCCAAAAATGAAGCTGTACTTGTGACATCTTCATACAGTCCTAAAATACATCCCCTCAAACAATCCCCTCCCTTATCCTTGATGACACCAAGGCAAGTAGAAAACTGAGAGCACAACAAAGACGCCTTGCTTCTATTTCTGTGTCTGATTACACCAGCTTAGAACAGAATTTTTAGGTGACCTCTAGCTACAACCCAATATGTTGCAGACTGAGCTATCAAGCTCTATAAGAAGCCTTTAATAAGGAAGTAAAAAATAAAGTTTTTAGTAGTCTTTTCCAAAGCTTTACCTTGTTGAATTGGGTGGCTTTCTTTAGGTCTCATATATTTGTAAAGTTTTCTGGAAAAACTGATGGGGTATCAGTTAACAATAGGGAAGGCTTTCAGCAGTCTCAGACTACCTTGTTTTTAGAATAAACATCATGAGATAAAAACATGTACAAGTCTAAGTACTATTAAGTAGCTCTTGAAACTGCAAGGTACGATTTCTATCACCAAACTATGTATTCAAACTCTTAACCAATATAACCTGATCTTTATTTTAAGTGGTAATATTTTTCTAAGAAAGGACATTTAGTATGTCAAGCCTTTAAGACAACTAATTGTTTACAGCTAATAGGTAGCCCACCACCCCTTAACACGACAATAAGCTTACTTTAAATGCCAAAAGAAGAAGTGTCCTATCCTTTGATTGGTCAGTGCCTTCTTGAGTAAAAATCTCACAAGCTGATTATCTAAATACTGCTCATATTTCAGAACCTAGTTAAGGATAAAGAGAAAATTTAAAAAAATCAGATGCAGTTATTATTTCTATGAACGATATGCAGGTTAAAGGCAGTTAAATAAAAAGCCATCTATGTTTTACATTATTTTTTCTGGAATGACTGATCTTGGTATTAATATTTGTATGTGTTAGGCTTTGAACAATATATGCCAACTGTGCACTGGCTGCCTCTATTTCAGGAACTTACCATCTGATGCTTGCTTTCCTGTTACCAAATATTTTAGCCTCAACTTGCTCAAAATTTTGAGAAGATGCTTCTGCTCATCTTTTCCCATATGTTAGGACAGCTGAAATAGCTGCCTGTTCCAGTTGGTAGAACAGTTTTGCATCTCTGCAGAATTTGGCATTTAGTACCAACAAGCAAAACCACAACACTACAGAAAAATTAACATTTCATCTCCTCCTAAATAATCCACAAAGCAAACACACTTCTGATGACCTCTTTTTCACAACAACTTAACTTTTGCTGTGTTTTAAGCCTCTGTGATGACTGAATACACACAAGACAACAAACATGCCAAAACACTTTCAGTACCTGTACCAGCTGGATTAGGTACTGAGACAGTTTGTCATCTGTCAGGGACTTCTCCAGACACCGAACTGCGAAAGCTCGCACCATGGGGTCTGGGTAATTGCAGTCCAGGAGCTCCATGGCTTGCTCTGGCTTGATTGAGGGCCAATCCTTTACCAAACAGTACATCTGTGGGCAAGAAGGCCAAGCACATTACACCTTTGCACTGGTTAGGAAGGAGCTGTAACACACAGCCAGCAGAAGGCATTGTCAGACACAAACTACATCTGAGTAGAAGCTGTTTACTTGCTGGTCCTCTCAATCAACAATCTGGTATTAGCTGCCAGTTGACTTTGTTGTTTTATCCACTCTAAAAAGAATGAAAACAAAACCTCACATTTAACTGTAACTGACAAGTTGGCAACACAAGAGGAAATCTTAAGACCAGACTGAGCTAAAGAACAAGAACTATGGACCAGAGACATCTGTCAATCATAATGGCAACTCCAACTATTCATTCAATGTATCATGCACATGTTTTTAATGACATGTTTTTAACTTCCAGAAGTTTTCTTTAAAATAGCATGTTTTCAAGCTTCTTCAAAACCTAACACTTCTTCACTGCTTTATGTTACCTGGGCCACTTCATCTCTAGAATTCCACTTGACAGACAAAAGTAATTTGGGTAGAATTTCTGGAGTGTTCACGCAATAGTGTCTGCAAAAGAGGAAAAAGCTGCATGTACAAAACAACACTTTTGCTCTGATAACCATCAATGTCCCCACAGCCCTGCACCTTTTTCTTCCTTTGTCAGCAATGTGCTGTCAGGATCCATCCATGCAGGTAAAACTGAAGTAATAAAAAATGGGAACTCATTCAACAACTTACTTTTCTCCACAGGATTATAACCAAACCACACGAAGCAGAATGCTTTACAAGCCTTATCTAAAACACCAACTCCTCAGCACGGAAGAAAAGGGAGCAAAACCCATGACAAGTTTGGAATGAATGGGGTGAAGTCTGATTATGCCAGGAAGGGTTTTTCTTTGGTTTGGTTTTTGCAATACCTGTGTCTCCAGAGGAAGTCCTTCTCTTGCTCAGTGATTTCAGACAAAGGGTCTCGGGTACAAATGGCTCGCAGCTGCTCCTTGTCACTCTCTGTTAATTCACTATCCCGAGCTATTCTGTTGCTCTGCAGAGACAGTGGCACATTAGCCCTCCACACAACTCCTTCTACTGCCAAACCCCACACATCAAATACAGTATTTTAACAGCACAGCAACCACTGCAGCCTATGTCATGCAACACTATCTTGCCGTATCCACTTGTTATAACTGAGAGCTTAAAATTTAGAAAGAAGATGAAAGACTAGGCCTTTGATCTCTACAACTGCTTTTAGTCACTGCTGGCACAAGAAGAGATACATTTCAACTATTATCAGCTGTGTGGAGAAACAGCAGCAGTTGACATCTGATGAATGACAGCATGAAGTGAGACTGGTGGTTTCTGACCCTAGCTTGAGATTGCTGAGGGCTGCTGAAAGGAGTGAAAAGGATTCAGAACTGAAAAAGCAGAATATGGGGGATGAAAACAAGTAAGGGGTAGAATGCTGTAGGAAAGCCTGAGTAACAGGAAGATGGAAAATATCAAATCACAAGTAGTGTAAGACATTCCCCAAAGAGCACAGAGAACAGAACTGCTACAAGCAGAAATTAACTATACTGTCAGTGAAGTGAGTTTATCCTCCTCACCATTTTCTCTTTGTACCAGATGGAACAAAGCAATGAACTGAGAGTACAGAAGCCCAGGTAAGAGGCTGGGGAATGTTTTTTACCATGAAGACAACAGTTCTTAAGCATTGATAAAGAGCCCTGCTCAGTCACAGCATAAACAGCAGAAATGCTGCTCTATGATGAACATCCTGCTGAGTATCAAGAGAAACAGAATGCCCACGACCTGTTGTTCAGGGTCCACTGGGACAGGACTGCTACAAATAGCCCCAGAATTCCTGCTCTGGGAGCTCCCTTCACCTCCTGCTCCCCAGCACAGCCAAACTCCCACCACTGGGCTCTCCTTCACACAGACCATGGCGCTCTCTTGGGCAAGCCCAAGGCTTTGAACCAGCCTCCAGAAGAAAATGTAAAACACACCAACCAATTTCACAGCCTTGGCTTTATTTAAAGAGCACTTTTAGCTTTACTGCTTTTCTGTTTTTACTTCTTTTCATCATCCAAAAAAGTGCTTTGAAGAAAGATCCAAACCTCACCAAAAAGCCAATTGTAAAGCACAAGTTCTGTTTGTGGAAGAAGTGAGACAAAGGACTACACCCATGTGTATGTCCATCAATTCCCTTAAAATTCCCTGTGCTTGTGGTCATGACTAGCCCATAAAACAGACAGAAAAGAGTTCTAAGCCCCTTTGGGTTACATAGGAAAGCCCAACTATAAACATGAACCTGCAACAAAGAAAAACAGTAACACTGAAGGAGAACCACAACTTTTCAAAAGTTAAACTGAGTAGTTTATCATCCCCATTAATGATACAAAAATGTCAAAACACAGTAAAACAGTTTCTCTTTGGACTGTCTTGGCTGGTCGGTGAAGCATCAGGTCACTTTACCCGTAACATAAAGAAATGAGAGTATATTGCCCATTTTACCAAAAACACAACAATTTTTTTATTATTATTTTTGATGTAAAAAAGGAAGTTTTGCCACTGATACACTGAGTAAAACAAGGTAGCAAATAATACTTTCACATTTGAAATCACTGTAGGGGGAGTTTGCCTTACCTGCCCTGTGTAGCTGTAGTTGAATCCCAATTCCCGTGAAATTGTCCAATTTGCATGTTCTTCAATCACTGTCATATCTGGAAACTTTACAGGGTTGCTAAACCAATCAAATTCCAGCTCTAAGCATGGAGTTTCCTGGGTCAAGGGAATTCAAATTACTTTTTCTGCTGAATGATAGCAACCACAATACAGGATATTTTGGAAAAGTACTCTTAAGGGGGAAGCTGGCATGCAAATACCTTATTTGGATTTGATCCAGTAACACCAATAGGATTCAACAAATCCTCCAGCCCATGAGGTACTGCCCAAAGATTCAAAGCCATTTTCCCAGATACCAGAGTGTCTGTGTAATCGAACATGTTTATATTTCCCCAAGCCAATGGACAGTGCTCCTTAAAGAGATTAAAATATTACTTTTTTCAGTGTCATCTGTGGATCGCTGCAGAGTGAGTCAGGAGAAATAACATTTTCACCCCAGGTCAAGTTGTTACATTCCCAGATTAGCAGAAAGCAAGTCGTGGAAGCTGTATCATGATTTTTTTATGAATGACTGTCATGGCAGTCCTTTAACAAAATGATACTAAAAGAATTGTAAAAACATGCACATAATCTTCCTCACACCAGAATAAGTCAAGAGGATGGAGAAAGTTTTTCTGACAAAGAGATTTTCTACCAAGTCCTGTAGTGATAGAACAAGGGACATCAGTTTTAAACTTGAGGCCAATATTTTTAGATTGGACAAAAGAAATACAGTTTTATTATGGTAAGGGTAGTCAGACACTGGCACAGGATACCCAGAGAAGCTGTGGCTGCCCCATTCCTGGAAGTGTTCAAGGCCAGGTTGGATGGGGCTTGGAGCAACCTGGGCTTGTGGACGAGGGGTGGAACTGGATGATCTCTAAGGATCCTTTCTAACCCAAATCATTCTGGAAGGTTCACAGACCTGCTCATAGACAAACACCCTATACATCACCTGTGACACCCCCTCAAACCCACAGTGTAATGATGCTGCTGGCTAAAAATTAAATGTTGCATGTAGATTCTAAAAAATTACTACTTGAGATCTTGCATTAAATGCTAAAGGAAGAGAAAACTTCTTTACTTCAAAATTCAACTCTAAAGGTGCAAATATTGTCCTTCAAAAATAAATAGGTTAGTAACACGGGTTTTGGAAATTAATTTTAAAAGCACTTCCACCTCAAAACACTAACACTGATCTCCATATCTGGCAATGCACCATAGACACTTTTACAGTGGTGAATTGATAAGATTTACAATGCTGAACTGATAAGCTGTTTTCTGTGTTGTTTAATTTCCAAACACAGAAAGAAATCCAAACAAGAAAAGAAACACCCCTATTTTAATCAGATTCAAATCAAACATTGCACTAAGACTCATTGCCAGCACAGCATTTACCAAATATCTTCCCAAACTTCACTTAAGAAGCTTTGGCTCATCAGTGCAGTAAATCCACGAGGTGTTTTACCTCCTTAGCACCCTTCCGGCCTTTAACAGAGCAGATGGAAAGGCAGAGGCGAGCAGCACGGGGGAGGTCAGGAATGTACATGTCATACAACAGCCATTCATTCCATCTGGAAGATTCAAAAGGCAGAAATAAACCAGGTTAAAGGGGACAGCACTCACTCAACCAAAAGGCATTGGTTATATTCCTAAACTGTGTATTTGCATACAGAGCACACTTTCTTACTGAAAAAGGGTCCCCATACATGCATTTGACCACATTCACTGCTTTTGGGAATGGAAACTTCCCCAACAGCCTTCTAGCTCCAACACTGTTTAAAAAGCCACGTTATGTTCAATTCCTGCAACCTAAAGATAATGGATTTGCATAAATGCTACACTGATGTAAGGTTTAGCTTGTGAAACACTTTTCCCTTCAGGGGAAAAAGGCAATTGGGAAAAAGAGCTTTCAAAACCAAACTAAACTGGAACTGTTAGAACATAAAAAGATATCTGCAATATGGGGATAGAACATGGAAATCCAAAGCAATATTCCTAAGTCAAATATTTTTCTATTTACTATAGTAATAATAGCATAGATTGATTCTACAGGAATAGATTGATTTTGTTTTCATGAACTTCTCTAAGCAGAATTTAGCTCTCAGTTTGGTAGAACTGTGCTTCTGAAGAGGAACTTCTGATCTAGTTTCTTCCCCTAAGCAGATTGTCATACAGAATTTTCTCAGTTGAAAGAGACAGCAGCTTCCAAGGACAGCATCAATTTTTCAGTGTATCTGTAGCTTTTGAAAGCAATTTTACAAAGAAATAACTGTGAAAGCCCTTCTCTAAGAATAAAGAAATTGGCAGACAAACTTTAATTCACTTTTCTTATGTGTTCATTTCACATAATACAGATCTGTGTGACCATATCCATGATTTCAAGGCATAACCTTCACCACCATTCCAAGATTTTGTCTCTAAAATAGTTTAAACTATCAGCTCAAGTACAGCAGTATTGGGGGCAACTCAGGAAGAGAGCCTATTTTTCACCAACTATGTATATTATTAGTCCTTTAATTATAAAACCTAATCATATTCATAAAAAATGTACAGATAAAAATAAGAGTTTCAAAAATTATTATTAAAGACATGAAGTCAGAAAATGCAAGCAAAGAATTAGTTCTGCACACATACTTTGCATCTAATCTTAGTAGGTGCTGAAATTTCACACCTCTTCATTAGTTAAAAGTTATGAGAACAGGTGGTTAAAAGATGTCACTAATGGTTATATATGCTCATATAAAACATCTTTTTGCACTTTTAAGTTCAGGTGATTTATTTTTTCCAGTAATACTGATGGTTTGTCAAACATTCTGAAAATATATTCTATACTATACTATTATGTGCAAGACAAAATGCTTGTGTTTGAATTAAATTAATGCTATTTATAGATATAGGGTTATGTAATGTATTTTTACAAAACTTACTAACTCCTTCTTTCCCAAGAAGGAGCTCTACCTGAGTAATGGCTAAGTGGAGCCTCTACTCCTTCAGTGCTATCATTTATGATGCCCTGAAAGTCAGGTTCCCTACAGTCACTCAGGCACTCATCTTACCTGGGATTAGAACAAGGTACCCTCTGAGTATTCACATTGTCACACAAAGGTTCCCCTCCATGGTAGATACCTGTCCTAACATAGATCTGAAAACAACATCCATGTTACTCTTGGAAATGTTACTATAAACAAATTTTTTTTCATTGCAGTCAACACATACCATGATTACAACACATTATCCTTTCATTTTAAGCAAGTGAAAAACAAAACCAAAACTGAAAACCAAACAGCCCCACCACTCCCTAAATTAAGTCATGCTCTGTTAGGTGTGAAGCACAGTTTATAAGCATAACCTTCTAGAAAAAGTGTTTTCTCCTCGTTAATTGCAAAACTAGTTCTTAAGAAACACAGTAACAAACTTGAAATGCACACTAAAAAACACCCTTGGAATTTATTCGCAGTTCTTCCTGTGCCAAGGTGTTGTGAAAGGAATTCCAAGGAAAGAGAGCGAGCGCTGGAGATATCTTCAGTGGAATTGAACCCCACACCTGCCTTTTGCCCCCTATAACCCCGCACCTTTATTTTCATAAACAAAGATAACATCCCCTCATAAAAGCACTCTCAGTTACTGTAATACATTCTTAAACTTAATTACTTAGAAGACAGATAACAACATTTCTTTTTCTATCCATTACAAAATCTGCTGAAGTGCTACACAAACCGAGTCCTGCTCCAACCAGGCAGAATATTTAGCTAATTACCACAACTCACACTTTTTAAGCAGTATAGGAAAGTTTCCAGATGTTAAAACATGGCTGTGTTCTTTAGAATGAAATACTCCAACTTAAGTAAAAGAGAGGCATCATTTTCTAACATGTTAAATAACAATTATTTCCCAATGTCAAAACAGAACCGAACACTTGGGGGGGAAACCACGAGCTGCTGAAAAGCCACACGTGGTGCCATACCTTGTCTATGTCTCTGATGTTCACATTTACATAGGTTGCACAGAGGATCCTTATTCTGAGAGCACTGTTGATAGTCCAGAGGGATTTGGTGGTGGCCTCCCCGTTCATGTAGGGCGTGGCTGTGGAGATGCGCCTGGAGTAGGAAGGCATGGTGAAGGTGTCCAGGGGCAGCTGCGTGTACAGGCTCTCCTTGGCCATCAGCATCAGGTTGGGCATGCGGCCAAGCATGATACAGCTCCTGATGTACTGCAAGGAAACACCACAGTGCTGGGTCTTCTCACAGTCTACACTCCTGGTAATGGAAAGCTGAAGATACTTGGGGAGATAGGAAGGTGAAGGAGCTTATCGTGTCTGGTGTGCACACCCTGTACAGTGACAGCAGCTGACACGGTGTTGGGTAGGGTCACACAGCCACAACCTCATGGTTTTGAGATGTGAACATCTGCAACAATGGAAGGCTGAACTGGAGAGAGAGATGGGAGCTGGAAAAAACACCAGTCAGGTTTCTTTAGAGCTCCTTAGCCCTGGCACAGCGCAGCACAGAGCGTGTGGACTTGAGCTGTTCCTGGAAGCAGCTGAGCTGGTTTGGAACAGCAGGGCTGTACCAGCCTGCAGTGCAGCACAGGTGACTGATACTGCCAGTCCCAGGCAGGGAGCACAAGGTAAGCAGCAGACACGCTCATTTTTTGTTCAGCTGTGCTCATTACCTTATGCTCAGCACTGATCCTGACACACTTCACCTGTCCATTCAGGTCTGAGTGCTGAGAGCATTTAGTCTGGCAACACTACCACAAAACACAGTGTTAGGACAGGTCCAGCCTGGAGTTAATGAGCAAGCTCTGCTGGGGCACAGCAAAGGCAGAGCAGATGCTTCTGAAGAAACCACGCTAGATCAAATAGGCCTGGTGTTTGATCTTCAGATGACGCTGCAGAATTATTCATGTATGCCTACACTTGTTCCCCAGCTCCCAGACTATAGAGATACTTTTCCCATTATTCAGGATCCCCCACCCCTCCTTCTCCAGTGCTCTGAAGATCAGACTGTCAAGCATTTTAGCCAAAGGAATGGGAGCAGTTTATTACAACCATACACTCCTCCAAGAGGAAGCAGCAGCAGCCTGTCAGGAAATCTGCAGGGTAATGTTGTCTGCTCAGATGCTCCTCTGTCCCATGTTCTGTCTCACACTCCCAGCACTAACAAACCCAGGCAGTGAAGGGCAGACAGACACAAGAAAGGCTCAGCAATGATTTCTGTAGTGCTGGAAGTCTACATTTTTTATCTTATTAAAGTAATGATAAAGCTGCAACAGGAAAACGTTTTTTACCACCTCTTCAGGACAGAATTTACAGGAGCAATGGTTGTTTCATAATTTACAATCTGATCAGATTTCCTGCTTTATTACATCAGCATCATTCAAATATAGATCATCTCTTGCCATCAAAAACCTAGGATATTTCTGAAAGCACCTACCTCTGATTTAGCACTAACATTAGAGAGAAACATTCAAAGAAGAAAAATTACACAAGTGATACAAATTCTAGTTCAAACTACCTCTTCTCCCCTCTCTCCCTTCTAAAGCACATGGATTAGCCAGTTTGTGCACACACTGTCACTTCCTATGTTTTGGATTAATTTAATGAAAAAGCCAGACCTAATACTGATCATTTTTCACCCCACAAATTTGGATGATTTTGATGTAGTTCAAAAGAAATCCTTTATATTACTCACCTTATACTGGCTCAGTGGACATTTTTCTAGTAAGTATTCATCACAGCCACAGACTTTTAAAATATATTTGCCCTGGTACTCCAAGACACAAAGTTTCAGTTGTTCAGATGACAGTAACATACTTCGAGTTTTCTTCCTAATTGCTTCAGCAATAACTTGCTCAGGCACACAGTCATGATTGATTTTTAAGGTGTATTTCTGTTTATCATTGTTTGGTGAGACTATCACCCAAATCACCACTATAATTTGCCCTGGAAAAAAAGTAAAATAATGTCAGGCTTGCTCATAATTTTCAATGCAGTTTCCAAAAAAAAGAAAAGACACAAATCCAAAATAACCCCCAAACCAAACAACTCCCATGGTTCCCCAACACAGAGATTTGCTTTTAGTATTAAACGAAGATGTAAACAAGATTCACAGCCCAAACTGAGAGAGGGTTTAAAACTTCTGCAAGGAACTAAATGCAGTAAGTTTATTTTTGACTCTAGTGGAAATTCAAACTTTTAGCCCTGAAGTTAAGAATATTTTTATTAACTGAATACTACTGACTATTCGCCTTCAAGAAAACAGCATCAGCTCTTTCATATTTGAGGACTGCAAAGTAACTCAGTGATTCAACATCATTTCATTCCAGATATCTGAATGCCACAGAAAACTGCACAGCCAACAAGCTGTTCCCACCCACTAAAAATGTCACCTCTATTTACTGAGTTATATTTCAAGATTCAGTTAGAATAGCACAATTTTAGATATCCTTTTGAATGCAGAGTCCATCAAGAAAATTATTCTGAATAACTTAAGGTGTATGATATTGCTGGAGTGTACTAAATACAGCACATAAAGCAGTGATCTGCCTAAGTCAACAGCTGCACCCTGTGACTTCAAACACTGAAAATATATTATGCTTCTGCTGTAAATAGTGCCCTTACCTTTGTCTAGTTTGTTGTATATGTGTTTGGGGAGTTCAGCTGAGGACTCTACATTTGGAGGATAGACATACAGTGCTCTGCTGTGTGGGGCATTGGCATCTCTCAGATCCACGGCTTCTTTACAGACATTAAGGATGTTTCTTCTGAAGTCTTGTACTTCTGGATCCTTGACCATGTCAAACTCACAGACAGGCATGCCAATAGCAAAACCTACAGCATTGGAGCAGCATGAGGATATAATTGTAACTGACAAGGAGAGCTACAGATTTCTTCAATCAGTCACAAAAAAAGCCAACTTAAAGCAAAACACAGCCTAAAATATGTGCCAGCTTCTACACACATATGTAATTGTTTTATATCGTTCAAGAACTACACAGTTCTAAAGCTAAGTGCACTCAGCAGACACAGAAAAGGTTAGAAAACAGGTGGACATTCCCTGAAGATCCTGGAAGCCTTAAATCACTGCTCTCACAGCCAGCATTCCTCCTGGCGGAAAAGGACCAGGACTCGACTTCCTTTGAAGGCAGCACAGAGTTTCCTAAGGGGACCAGAGGAGCTGTGAAATCTGATTTTTTCTCAAACCCTGGCAGGATTATTGGTAGCTATTAGGACCATAATCAACTTTGCTTACAATGGAATGACAGCTATTAATTTCTTTTTTTTTTTTAATGATCTACATTATTTAAGAACTGCAGTGAGCACTCCAAGAGACACTGAACTTAAGCTCTTTGACACAGATTCATATAATAACAGTGCATTTCTTTTAGGTCCTCAGCCTCAGATGCAATTCCATTTACTTTAATGAGATTACTTGGATAAATCATCACTTATGCATGAATGTTCAAATGGAAACTTTCAATTGTCGTGTTGCATGGTTACCTAACCACTGCTCTCCCCAAGTCCTGAACACGTTAAGCTTTACAAAACACAAGTAATTTACTTATTATGCATTCGTCACAATTAAATCATTTAACAATCAGTAGTACCTCAGACCAAGTACTTCCAGTTGACAACTCTCTGCCACTGAAGTACACATTTGTCAGCAATGAAACAGGAGTGGGTATGTTAGTACTGCCTCAATTTAATACTTAACCAAGATGTTGGAACAAATGCCAGATTCCCTGTGCTTCCTCAATGGATCATGGAAAATCATAAGCTACTCCACAGATGATTCAAAACATCACAATTTGCCTCGCCTTCGCATCTCCAACCTCAGGTGTTTTTTTCTCTCCTTTCCCTTTTGTCAGAAGGGGGAAGGGGAAAGGTGAAAAAACCTCATTTCTGAAATTTGACTTTCTAAGCAAGCTAGAGCAGTATTAAAATGCGTGTTCACAAGTGTGGTTTAAGATTTGTAGTTAAATCTAAAATTTTCAATTCTGCAAACTTCAAAATAAATTGTAACTGACTTCTCCAACAACATGAGAGCCATTGCTCTGTAATAATATGAAATCCTGCTAATAAAAGACGAGCAAAAAAGATACCCTCTAACCCACAGGCAACTACAAATATCCTTTCCAAAGCCAAAGTGAACAAAACAGAAAAAAGAAGTTTATCTCACTGATTATAAATATTGGCTTTACTGTGATCAGCACCTTACGACATTTGATGCAACAGCTGGCAGTTATGAAAAATGACAGATACAGGTGACAAACATAACCCATTTCAATTTTTTATATTTTGAAGAGGATAATGACTAAAAAAAGATTATCTCACCTATTTCTCTATTAAGAATCTTTTCTTCTCTGTTACCTACTGGCTCAATAACCTTTAGGAAAGGCTGAAACAGTCGCAGGTCACAAAGCCTCCGCGTTTCATCGAAAAACTCTTCTCTCTCTGCTTCTTGCGTAACGCTTACAAAAATGTAAGAAGATTCATCTTGAAGGAGCTGATAGAGAGGGTACTTCCTTGCTTCTTTAAAGAGTTCATGTTTAATAGTCAGTAAGGTGGCCTCACGGAGGCATTCTAGAGTCACTATCATTCCGTTTGGGAGGAGACACTCCACCAGGATCCGGGGGGGCATCAAGTGGATGCCCCATAGCTCGCCCGATGACGGCCGCGGAGGCATTTCTGAGCCCTGGGGTAACTTTGTTCTTCAAGCTTTTCAAGCAGTGGTTCGTGTGTGCAAACCTGAGTGAAAATCAGAAATTGACACGTCAAAATTTAAAATACAGACAATCACCAAGAATTTCAGGTAAAATGGTTCAAACGCCGCTTGTAATTGTAGATGAATATTCGGGGCTGCATTTTATGTTCATAAAAAAAGATTTGATATAAATAAGTCTAAGAACTTGTATTTAAATCTAAATATCTACTCACACAAAACAGTTAATAGAATCACACTAGTTTGGAAAAATGCCAATATACACATAGTCTTAAGAATAGAGGATTTTTTTTATCTGAGCTTTTAATTCATTAATAGAACACTTCAACAGCAGGGGAATGAAAATACCTAATACTCAAATTATTATAGAAACTTTTAACCAAATCTCAAGCCAAGTTCTCCACAGTTTTAATTTGGAAAGCAAAGCATTTATTATAATTTGGATGATACAAACCATTAGCTCTTATAAGTTTAGCTAAACCAATGCTTCCACATTTAAAAATGTTTTTTTCTCATCTCAAATCTCTAAAGTATTCAAACAACACTTACATAATAGTTATAAACATTTACTAAAAGCTCTAAACTTGATTTTAAGAATCCATGTACACACAAGACTTGGCCATAGCTGTTTCAGATCAGTAGAAGCTACTTACACCAACAACAAGTCCTTTTTTCCATGAATGAGACAGAAGAACTGAGCCCCACTAACACTCTGTAGTTGGGCTTGTTTTATTTAGCGCCAGTGCCCTGTTCCAGTTCCCTTTGGCAGCTGCATCAATGTCCCTGCCAAGCCAAAGGAAAGGAGGGGAACACGTGTGACCTCCTATCTGTGCTGCCCAGGCCATCTCAGAGCAGAGGAAATGAGTATGAGAAAGAGAGAAAATGAGAATGGGACAGAGTATGAGAAAACCAGAATTTGGACAAAGCAGAGATGTTTTATAGTCCCATGGGTGAGAGGAGACGCCAAAAAGAGAGCAGAACTACCCAGCAGGCACACAGTGATACTTCACCAATAAACACTCCTAATCCCTACCTATTTTTAATTTCCTTAACCAGAGGCAATATTTGTGTATTTGCAAAAGGAATCTAGTTTCTTCAGAATGTTTTCACATACAAACTGTTGGCATCCTGTGACAAGACTGAAGAATATTTCATGTTACAAAATATTTGGTCTTCTTTACTGGAATCCTGATACTTTCACACAGTATCCTGGATTTTTCTGTAATGAAACAAAGTTGCTTATCTGTGCATTCATTGCTCTTAATTTTGGAGAGACCCATCACAGAATCACAGAATGTTAAAGATCATCTCATTCCAATTCCCCTGCCTTGGGCAGGGACACCTCCCACTGTCCCAGGGCGCTCCACGCTCTGTCCAACCTGGCCCTGGACACGTCAGGGATGAGGCAGCCACAGCTGCTCTGGGCAACCCCTGCCAGGGTCTCACCCTCCTCACAGGCACGAATTTCTTCCTAACATCCACCTGGCCTAAATTTACCCTCATTCCGTTTGTACCCATTACTCCTTGTCGTATCACCACAGTCACAAACCCTCTTAGGACTGCCCCTGTATCTCAGTTTTCTTAACAACAGAAAGGAAGGGAAACCCACAAGCCAACAGCTTCACATCTCTTCTGTTGGATCAACTTCCTGAAAGCTCTCCTGTGCAAAAGCAATGGTTGCAATGCTTGCCCTTTGCTCAGCAAATTTTAAAAATGCGTACTTATATAAAAATACATTCCTGTATATATTAATTAAATTATGTACACAAAAATTAATATATAACATTTTATATATAAGAAAAAAAGTGATCCTCCCTGCTGCATTAGCATTTCTTTTCTAAAAAGTTTTCTTCCAAGTACATCCAGTACCTGCTCTTGCCACACTTCAGTTCTTACAAAGAAAGATTAGAATGAAAATGGTGTTTTCCCAAATCCACTGCTTCCTAAGCAACTCTGAGTAGCAATAGGGTTGTCTTTTTTAATCCCTCCTTTGTAGTTGTAGTTTGGGCTTTTAAAAATATCCACGAAAGTATTGAAGTGCCACGCAGATTTAGAAAAATGCTTTTCCACTACCACCTCATGCATATTTAGAAATGCTTTGCAACTGACTTCTTTTAAAGAAAGAGCTTAAAGAAGCTGTTTTATTTCCCTCATCATGGTAATAGCCTCAGTGAGCGGATGCTGAAAGGGAAAGCTTTCAGCACACACTGTGTATTTACAGAGACAAACTTGGGAAGCTTACCAATTACAAAACATTACCAGTGAACCCAAATAACACCATTCAGAGCAGCTTGGAGGGTTCCAAACCACTGATAACTGTCCTCAGCTCACAGATAAAACGAAACACACAAGTTAAATGGCATCTTTTTGATCAGGCAAAGCATGAACAAGGTTCCCTCTCCGTATCACTGAATCACATGCCTATTTACATTTCTTAACTGCAAACACAGGCAGAAGCACATCACTGTTATGGCACCAACGAGCACAAAGACTCCAAACAAACAAGAATATGCAGTCATATGAGCTTTCCTGTCCACACACACACAATGGTAGTACAGATGGACTGCAATCAAATTAAATATTCACAACACAGACTGAGTTTATACCAGCAGCCTTTTAATTTCAGTTCCACCACCCTGCTGAGGCTCTTCTGAGCCATGAGAGCCCATTTACGCCCTGCCCGAGGCGTGTGTTCTCACTCCTCACCCTGCTCACTGGGGCTCCCTCAGCCAACTAGTTAGAGGTCAGATGGATGGAAGAGGCAGAGAGCAACTCACTTTCCCTTTCTTGTGCTGCCTTCTGTTGCTTTAGCTCCTTCCTGAGATCCCCATGGAGTCAGCCTAAGGCAGCTCTGCACTGGGGGGCTGCCTGGCTGCAGCAGTGCTGGGCAAGAGCAGCTGCAAGGATGGTGCCTCCTTCCACTGCAAGTTCTCCCCCCTCCCTATCAGCAACAAAGAAACAGAGGAAGGAGTGGGGGACACACATACATCAAAAATGTAAATCCTTTTAGCCAAGCATCTCTTCAAAATAAACATCAGCCTTGGCTTCCTTAAAGAATTCCAACCTTAAATGACAATGCAATACCTTTTCTTTAAAAACTTGCAAATGGTCCAAATATGACATCCCAAAATCCACAATTTTTAGAGCAAGTGCACCAAGACAGCAGCTTTTGTTTCAAGCTGGGATACAGGCATGTGCTGGAATGGTGCATGCAGTCACTCTGTGTGCACATTCATTTCACTTGCACATGTAAGCACGCCTCCAGGGTTTGGATTTGGAAAGCAAGAATGTAAACAGACACAGTTTTGAAGTATAGCTGGCAGCTTGTGTTTCTGTGTACACTTTCAAATCTGGAAGGCTGCCTGGAATAAATAGAATCAATTATGTTCTTCGACAGTAAAAGGACTGTAATTTTAAGGGAATTCTAGAGAGATGTTATTTAACTCAAACTAAGGGGACATGCAAACACTTCAAATGAACACTTCATCACACCTGCAATCCCTGACCTTCCTAAAGCACCTTAAATATTTTTCTCCTGCCAAAAGCTTTGGGACATCTGGACTAGTGCAAAACAATTTCTCGTTTTGAGATTCCATTCAAAAAGAATAAACATACATGAGCGAAGACAGCAGGAAGATAAACATACCTTCCATAATACAGATTCCTACTTGCTTCCAGATACACTTAGCATGTGAATGCTAATTTATATAACTTATTTTCTTATAGGATAGAAATTAGCTATCAGCTGATATAGATGGTATAGTTCCTTGTTAAGAATATGAGATTCCAAGTTTGGAAAATTTGGTTTCAGTAAACTATCGGTTTTATCACTCACAGATGAAGACACATTCTGCATGTTGGGGGGCAATCTAGGGGAAAAAAATATTGCTGTTCCCTTTAGCAGACATGCCTGTCTGTCATCAGCACAAGCACCTACAGTTACTCTTGAGGCTAAGAAGTTCTTCCCTCTCCAAAGCAGGAACTAGCAAGAAATGCAGCAAGCATACTAGGCAGCAGGAAGAGTAATATTGTATTGAAGTATAAACTAGGGGATGCTTATGCAAAGAGGTGCACACATCCCAGTGATTGAGCACTGAATAATCTGCACTGCTGTACACATCAGCTAGTGTTTCAACCCCCATTCAAAAGGACTGACTGAACACTCCACACAATTTTATCAGCCCACGTTTGAAACTGAATGAGTCATTCACCAAACTGCTACACTTTAATTGAAGTCCATTAGTTTTTCCAGTCACAAGATAAATCCCATTACACTGTTTTTACAGGCAGGATGTAGCAACGTTTTATAATATTTTGTGTCATCTTCCGTATCAGAGAGCTGCCCATTAGGATTTGTGTTTGGATTTGATTTGTTTTCCAGGCAGAAGTTCCCTTTAGACTTCTAGCATTGCCTTCTATTCATTCAACAATCCAACAATTTATGATCCTGATTTACTGTGCACTCATGTGTAGGGCAAATGATTTTCCTGTTTATCTATCACTCTGACAGAAGTATCAATTACAGGTATGACCCCAAATCAGCTTTTATGAAGCACTGTGGAATCCCCAAAAACAGAAGCTGTGAGTTTGTGCAAATAAAAGAGTTCCTGGAACAAGAACAACGCTTTTCAGAACGCAAGGGACATTTCAACCTTATTAAAGGTCAAAATGTTTTATTCTCACTGTCAGACAGATCAGGAACTCTAAAACATGAAGAGAACTGGGCAGAGCTGTCTGTCTAATTTTGCTGCTGTCCAAACCTGCTGTGTGGTGACAGTAAGGCTGCCCCAGACTAGGTATTTTCAGCACTGTCCTTTTGTTCTTCCTGTTTGCCAAGCTGGCACTCTTCCAGAATCCAGGAACACTAGTACAAAGATGTCTGAAACTGTCCTCCATGAAAACATTATTGTACACAGATTTAACTGGTAAAAATACTGCTTTGTTCAGAACAGAAAACAGCAGACTGTGGCATTGCAGGCGTGTCTTACTTCATACGCATTGCTTTCGTCCTTATTTCCCAGAAAATGTGCAGATACCCGGAACTCCTTATCTGATCACAAACAGCAGCCCAAGGGAAGCAAACAGGAGGATTTAACACTGTCAAAAACATCCTAGCATTTAGTTTCCTTCTGAAACAGGCAACTATTTCCAAACACTTCCAATTTTACTTGTAGTTACCCATTTCTTCCACCCTTCAGAAACAGGTCTGAGTACATTTGCCTTGTTCTAGACAGAGCTAAAGCCCCCTAAAATTACTGGCAACATCTGTAGAATAATAGTACTGCTGAAAAATAAGATTGTTTTTTCCTGTGAATGCAAAAGCTTACTAGAAATTAATGAAAAGCAGTTTCATATTAGTTAGATATGAGAATATGGGGTGGCTACATTTCAGAGCTGTTCTCTGTAAAGTTATCTTACATCCAGATTTTTTTTCAGAATACAATATTCTCCTAGTGACTCTCAGATACTATGAATAAAATTAATGGTGAGGTCATCCTGAAAAAAGAACTCACTACAAAGTATTTCCCAAGAGGAACTATATGTGTTATGTTGCTGCAGGATCAAACAGCTGAAACAAATCCAAGATGGTCAGTTTAAAAAGATTTACTATTGCTGGAGTATTTTTTTCCTCTCCAAGTGAACCAAAAGACCTTTGTGAATTCTATTCTGAAATCCCCTTGCCTGCCCTCCCCCATCCATGCAGGCACAGTGTTTATAGCTTCCCTCCCTGTCTGGGAGCCATGAAAACAGGATCATGAGAAAGAAGCATTTTCAAGTTGCCGGTGACCTCCAGAACTCCCACTACGACTGTGCCTTCTCCCTAGGGATCCCATGACATACCAAAGGCAGAATATCTGTCCTAGAACATTTTCTTCCAGCTAAAGGCAGAACTTTTTGTTACACAGAGAAAAACCTGGAATTAAATTTTCCTTTTTAGTCCAAAATCATTCAGTAATTTCATCTCTAGCTCCACCTCAAAGGACAGGATTTTGTTATTTATAGAGGACTAGTAGTCATAAAACACAACAAAGAATTAGAAAAGCAGTATATCATCTATTGACACTTCACATATCTGTTTACTCATTATTTCAGCAATTAGCTTGTGTAGCAGGATTAGAACTACCTTTCCACCTGGCTCTGTGCTGTTCCTCCACAGGAGGCTGTGAGCTCTGAAGGTCAGTGAGCAGTACCCAAATTCTTTTAAGCTGTTTAAATCAAAAGCCTTAAGGTTTGGCAACAAAATCAGAGCAACATCCTATTTTGTACCTATGGAAATAAGGTTTTCCTCTGATAACATATTTTTGTTTAATACTCCATTTCATATGGCTGACAAATATTGTTTTATGTGAACATCAGAAAGAACACCACGAAAACCTTACCGTGCTCCTTGCTGCAAATATTAATGGTTTCAATGTCAGCTTTCACAGTGCTCCTTGCTGCAAATATTAATGGTTTCAATGTCAGCTTTCACACGCAGTTCTGCTTTTGAAATTAGTGCCAGACAATGTAAACAAAAGCTTACTCTAGAACGTAACTAAAGAAACCAGGTTTTAAAAGTAACAAATGCTGGTTACAGAACTAAAAAAAAAAATAAAAATTCCACCTTAAATAATGCTGTTTACTTTTCTTTCCATGTTTCTTCCCATCCTCCCACCTTCCTGGGATATTTGGAATGCAGACAGTAAACAGGATCTTTAAAAACAGGAAGTGCTGGCACACAGACAAGGAACCAGAGCAGAGTTAATCCAGGTGTTCTGCGCTCCAGCCTGGTCTGAATCCCCACCCAAAACGAGCAGCTGTGTAACAGACCTGTAACTCAGATCCAGTGCCTTTCCCAGGGCTGATCTCCCCAGATACGTCACCTTGGCTTTTAGAAGTAACTGCTGCAGCAAGATGAATCTCCAGTTGCATTGAGGAAGAGGAAAGATTTCCTCTCCCAACCGCCCCTACCCAGAAAGGCAGGGAAAGAACTGCAATAAAACTCCGGAGGTGCTGCAGACCCCTCACAGCTCCACTTGCCTCTCTGACATAAAGCAACGGTGTCAAGAGGGTTCAGTTATTCATTTACATTCATCTTTACACAGAATAGTCACCCTGTGAGCCCTTTCTTTACTAAGATACAGCTGAAAAAGACATTAGACTCAGACTGACTTACAGTATCTTGTTTACTTCCCATGTAACATTTCTTAGGATACAGTCTGGCAGCAACTTTAAATTGAGATAAAGTGCTTCTGCTGTACTAAGTTACTCCAGACCCTGAAAGAAAGCAATGTGTAAAACCAGAAAAAGCTTTTGGAATGGCAGTGGATTGCAGCATTCTTGCATCTTCACATATTTTTAACGGTAAGCCTAGAACAGTGAACTGGAAACAGAAGTTTCAGTTCTGTAATCCAGATATAAATTAGCTTTCCATTTATGCTATCTTTACAGACTTCTGTAGCCAAATAGTACTTAACAGGAGCATGGGTTTAGTCTGCGTGGACTTACTGCATTCAGTTAGCAGAAATCATTATCTTTTATTTACTGGCAAACAGAGGATGGTATGCAACTTCATTTTCGTTAGACGATTTGTAAGGAACTACATGCCTCAGCAAAAGCCATGGAAGTAGGTTGTTTTATTTTTCTCTTTGTTTAAACTCCTCAACTGAAAAACTAAAACAATGCTTTCTCCACTGAGCTACTCCTTAGCTCCCTTTTCAAAACCATTTGTTGAGCGAAGGAAGTTTGTAGCAGAGTTAACACAAAGGTACAGCCACTGTAATGAAAAAATTCGATTCTGCAGCTAAATACACTTATCCTATAAATAGCTGAAACTCACACAGTTCTTAGCAGGCCATCCTGTACAAAGACACATGGAATAAGAGAGCAGCAAACAAATCTGGTTCCATGCAAACCCTGCCCTGTGGAAGCTGTTGTCTACTTCCACACGAGTTACAATCTCAACAGGAAAACACCACAGCTTTTCAAGGGACAGTCAGAAATGAAGTCCTACTCCCTATCACTTGTTTGTGATAGAGTCAATGGTGATTAACTAAATATTTATTTAACAGTAGATGATAACCCTGCTGAGAGGTAAACAGCAACAGTTTTCCATGAAATATTTTCAACAGACCAAGACCAGCCTGCCTAAATTCCCATTTTGTAAACTCATCTGACTGCTTCATGTAAGTTACAAAGAAAACAAAGTTTCCCTGAAACTTCAAGGAGTGTTTATTCTTGTTGCAGCTGTTGACCCTGGTTGAACAGGACTTTTCTCTGCATTTACAGGTTGGATACCACAATCATGATGCTCAAGACAATCAATACATTTGCATTTGTGTTCAACAAGTGCAAACAAACATGATTCACTGCGACTGTGTGTGCCAGTAGGCCCTGCATGCTCCAGCCTGAAGCACAAAACCAGCTCTGGTAAACTGGGACACAGTTCTTCAGAGTCCTTAATCAAAGGTTTATCATTCCTGTACATGACTGCTAGAAGCATCTGTTATGATTTGATGTTAAAGTTCCCTGCACAAATTAGGCTGCAAATGAGGTGTAATGCCTGTTCAACAATATCAACATTATTCTGCCACATTAAGTGTATAAGGGAAAGAGGAGAGAGAGAAAGAGACAGAGAGAGGGACAGAGAGAGAGCAAGCACAAGTCACCACCGTGGATCCTGCGGGTCCTCCAGGGCCCTGGGCTTCTTCACAGTGGTGGCAGAATCCCACTCGGTTCACTCCCAGTCAGTTTTAAACCATCCCTCACTAGCATGAGAGGCTTAAGTAGTTTTTGGTTCCTCATTAGCATGAGATGTGAGAGTAGGCGTGGTTTTCCAGGTCCTCATTAGCATGAGGCAGAGTGGGAGTGGTTTTCAGTTCCTCATTAGCATGAGAGGTGACAGTGGGTGGGGTCCCACCATTGCACATGGTCAGGCCATATTTTGGTGGTCATTAAGGTCTGTTCTTCAGGTCATACAAACAAGTGTCCTCTTTGTGACCCCACTCCTTGGCTTGTGCAGTTACACACTTGTTCTATAACCACACCACAACGGAGCATTTCTGGGAAAAGCATCGCTTTTGGTCAGAACTGAAATTTTTCGTTTTTGTGGCTCATGCAGAGGCAGCTCTGGTGTTTCTGCAACAAGTTTCACCACGGAACAAGTGTTTAAGGCAGATGCTGCAAATGTTATTACCCCTTTCCTCAGAACATCTGCTTTGCAAACCGTGTTGTGCAACACAAGCATGGTAAGCGTGGGGCTACTGAGACATGAAGCTGTGTGCTCTGCAAACCTTTTTCCTCTACTTCAAGCTGAAACCCAAATTGTTTCTCCAACAAGGTCAGCATACCAGCCATTTGTGGTTGATGCATCAGAAAGAAATGGCTAGTGTTTGTCTAAATAGATAACGTTTGTAGTGAACATGAACTTCCAGAGAAGTGACATAAGCTCATAGGTATTTAAGCAGTGACTATCAGTCACATCCCTGCAGTAGTTTAAGGATTTCCCAGCTTCCCAGTTTAGAAAGTCACTTTCATACCCAGATTAAATGGTTTGAGACTAAGGCCCATGCTGCCTACCATTACAATCAGAGCTCTGTAAGAAGGGTATCTTAAATGGAAAGGCCTTTATTTTTAAAAAGCCAGAAAGATACTGGTAGTAACCAGTCACTGCTACTGAGAGACTTTTACACATTTGCACAAAAAAGGAAGTACTCTTTAAATACATGGATGGTTCTTTGGACACATTTCATTAATGTTTTCATAGGTGTGTATATTCAAAAAGACCAAAATCAGTTTTCAGCCTGGTGAAGTTTAACCATGGAATAGAACAGAAGCTCAAGTCTTTTGGATTTCCACCCATTAAAAAAACACCAATTAGGGAAGCGTATCTATCTTGCAAAGCATCTTCTTTGTTGTTTAAATAAATAACCTGCTCACATACCGGGACAACAAGAGACTGCAATCTATAATCACGGTTACACTTCTCACATCACCCTGAAGCTGTTTGTGATACTGCACTATCTGCTGATGTACAATGAAAAGCCTGGAAAAGAGGTGATGAAAGAAGACTTGAAGAGCTGGATTACAGAGCACTTTGACAACATATTTAAGAAGAGTTTCCATAGTCAGGAATAGGTTTTGCCATACTTCTCTTCATTTATAAACTCTGCCGTTTTATTGCCCGTTGGCTTCTGTTTTCATCTTTATCTCCTGCTGGTAGTTTTTTTTTTTTGCCATCACTCCCAAACTGTCAAAACATTCCAAGCTGGAGCTATCTGAGATCAAGGCAGTGCTGCTGAGCAGTGATAACAACATCAGTGCTCCATCCTCCATTTCAGAGCAAGTTGAAGAAGAAGGCAAGTTATCAGAATTTTAGACGTTCAACTTTGGTTGAACATGAACAAAAGAGTTAATCTCTACCTTCTCAAATAAAATGTTAAAATCAATTTAAGCCCTTTCTTTTAACTAGCAATTTCTTATCCAAAACTTCATGTAACTGTATAATTTTATCCTCTCCAATTACAGCACTATAATTTCATATATTACCATTTTACACTAAAATACAAATGCAATTAATCACATAAACTGACTTGTAAAAAACTTGCTGGGCTGGCAGTGGAACTCACAGGTACCTCCTCAATTATACACCACAATCTGGACTATTCCAGACGTCTGGCTGTTCCTTAAAACCGAGCTCTTAAACACCAGAGGCCTACTTGGGACAAGTGCTCTTTTACAGTACTTAACACCTTAAAACTGAAGATTTCAGAGGTGACAGCAAGAAGATAAAACACAATATATTTATCACTTCCCTCCCACCAGTAGAGACTGCTGTGATAAACTGGCAAGTGGAACTGGTTGTTCAACATCCACAAAGGCAGAAGAGCAATTTTCAGTGTCATTAGTATCACTTCCACTTTTATGATTAGTCACTGCATTTCCTGATTATTCTGTAAAGAGCTGGGAATATAAATTTAAAAAATGAAGACTGAGTGGTATGTTTTAGAGTCTAAGCAGTTAAATGACACCGCAGGCATATTTTGGAGAATTTGGAATGATAGTTTTGACTTCCCTTTTCCCAGAGGAAGTTAGCTCTATCTAGAAACTTCTTATGTTAGCACTATTAAGTTCCATCTTTCTAAATGTGCCTGTAGCCAAGAATAAAGTTAAGTGTTTTCCAGATTTAATGAAATGTATCTTAATGGCACAAGCACCGAAGCTGGATCATAACACTCCTCGTCACAGAAAGCATGTTTATTGAGTTTTGTCAGAGCTGAAACTGAATAGTTTGACAAAGAACAATTCCTCTCCACTCTGCTTGCCTGGTAAACAAGCCTTTACCCCTCTGCTCATCCTCCCTCTTTGGCACTTGTATTTTCAAGCATTCCATATCTAGTTTGCCAACGTCTTTGCAGAGATCAATCACCTCACTCTTCCAGCAAGTCAGATGTCAAAGTCTCAAGGTACTGGAAATTTTGTTCTGTTAGATTTAGATCACAGAACAGGCATGTGTTTCTACTTATGGCTGATTAGTCTCGGATGAAATGCTGAATATTGAATATTTTCCTTTCAGTAATGTTCAAAGTTTCTTGCATTTTGAGGATGCTCAAGAATTTTTTTCTTTGTTGACTGCTGATAGCTAAGAGAAGGAATAAGGTTGCAACACGGAGTAATTTTTTATTCAACAATTTAGTGTCCTCTGCAAGGATCCACAGCTAAAGAGCTGACAGATAAGGACACTTTTCTGAGACAACAAATGTAATTTTGCCAGAAAATTCATGTTTTTGGAAAGAGCGAGCCCTAATTTAACAGCAAGAGTTTAAAAATCAGGAACAGTCTTGGAACATATTGGGCAACAGTCATTCATCACCATTAACTACTAGATTAAGTATTGGCAAAAGCCTGACTAACAATTATGAAAAAAAGGAAAACAGTGAACTCTTAATGACAGATAAGTGTTTTGACATGTTGTACAATCTAGGAGGCAACCACCCAGCTTTCTGTCTTTTCTGTTGGAGAGAAAATTACCCAAGAGATGTTCCTCTACATTTCTTTGCCTTAGAAAAGGGTCAGAATATACAGATTTATTACAATAAATGTGACTCAGCTGTCTCAAAATTTCAGGGAATTTACAGTCATGCTTAGTCAATTCAGTAAGTCTCCTGTGTTCCACAAATATGTTTTGTGGGTCACAACCCTCAAAAGCTACATTTGCAAATGTTTATTTAATCAGAAGGTGCAGGCAAAACTGCTAAGGCTTTTCTGCATAAAAATCCATGAAGGTAAGTAAATTAAAGCAAATGTTAACGAGTAGTCAAAAACCCCAAACAACAAACCCCAGATTTATCTAGATTTATTTTGGGATTTATCTAAACCTCTACTGGTGAAAAGCAACAGGGCATGAAAAGAGATCACTTAACTAAAGTTGTATGTTTGACTCACCTGTTTGTTCTCAAACTCGACTGAAGCAGCCACTTCTGTTGCTGCAAGTCAAGTAAAAGCTTCACCAGTGCTCCATCATTTTTCCTATTCAACTTGACAAAGGTAAGCTGGCCTCTTAGAATTTTGTTCTCACATTTATGGAGCTCAGCTACGTGAGCACAGTTTTCCAAAGACAGACTATAACCATTCCCAGGGAGTTTACTTAGCAGACACAAGTGACCAAGTGCTTTTATCCCCTGCTTTCCTGGTTTTAAGAATACTGGAAATAGAGAACAAGTGATGATGTCTACTGTCCCTCACCTTTCTTCTTTGAAATACACAGGTGTCTTAGACTGCCTTGCACAAAATCTGTGCCCAGAATTAACTAGAAAAATACTTTTCTAGAATTCAGGTGTAGATACATGCCATAAAAAAACAACATATGTGCTGCAAAATCATTAAGTATTGCTTACACTGAGAAGTTAGATCCAGAATTACGTAAGCTGTACTCAGTCTGCTGCGTTTCCATATGACTAGAAGTTAATGTACAGGACTTAAAAAATGCTTCTTTTCCTTTTTAAAGGAGAGTTTAATTCCCTCTACGCCCTACCTGGGCTTGGTTTTGTGCTGGATTTTTGGTTTGTTTGTTTGATTGCATAGGTTTGTTTGTTTGGATTTTGTTACAGTTAATACTATACTAGTGCTGCAAGAGTGAAAAGAACCCCAAAAACCCAGCAGTTAATACTCTGAGTATTACTTCTGGTTCATTTAACACTTCATTAGCCATTCAAAAATAGATCTGTAGAACAAATTCAGTTGGGAAGAACCTCTGGGGGTTATCTTGACCAACTCTGTAATCAAAACAAATCACATACATTTGTTGTCCAATTAAATACAGAGAGAAACAAATCTATTCTCTCCACTGCTCCCATTTGGATTAGGATACTACAAAGAGACAATCTAACAGAATTCTTTGCCATGACACATTCAACTTCAGGAGCAAAAGAAAATTCCCATCCAGTTTTAGCATAAATATTTTTGTGGCCTCTTCTGGTCATAGCTACAGACAGGCATCATCCCCTTGGAGCAGCTGGATGTCTGGCTTTTTAAAAGGATGAGACAAAACTCCCACAAAGCATGGAATGCAATACATAAAAAGCTGAAATAAACCCCAAAACTTAGCTCACACTAGAAGCCAAATCTGTCCTCCAGTTAGCCAAATCCAAACTCTTATCCTTTCCCTCCAAGTGCTCCCCTCCAACTCCATCACACACACAAAAAAATGCAGATACGGCCCACGTTTTTTCAGTGGGGAGGATTTACTAGATCTCACATATTTTTCAGCAATTACAAACCAGTAAGTAGTAAGACATAACTTAGTTTTACAGCGGTATTTTGAAGACTAAACTAGAAAGACGAGTTTTGCAGAACTATTTTTGTCCAGTTATAAGCAACAAAATCAGTTTCTGCATCAGCAGTGAAATTAAAACAAAGTGTCTTAGCTTCCCCTCAGCCAAACACAACACTCCTCAAATGTCCTATTACCTACAATCTTTGTTAACCTTCATTAATGCACTCAACCAAGCAAAGCAAAACTACATGATAGCAATCTGGAGCTGCTATTATTTCTTGTGTGATTTGGAACTAATGTATTATCATTCCAATTTCCCCTAACTGGCAAACAAAACCAATAGCACCAATTTCCATTTGGAAAGGAGTGGTATTTGCAAGGTGTCCAGGATATTCCTGATACCCAGAGAATCTGCACCAGAAATCTCAAAGATTACATAACAAGTTGACGTTTTATGTAAAAAACATAAGAAAGCAGTTTTTGCAGACTGCATGTCAGCCTTAGGCTTGCTGTAGGTAGTTCTAACTCAGAAAAAAAAAAATTAAAGTTATGATGACCATCAAGGTTGTTCCAAGTTGTATTACACGTGAGCAAGCCATTAAAAAGCACAGCACACGCACCAAAATCTGAGGATCTGTGGATCAGAAGTCCATTCCTTATGCCACAACACCTTTTAAAGGTGTGCTTTTCTTGCAATGACTGGAAACCTCTCGTGAGGTTACTTAGTTCGTTTTGTGAGACAGTATGAAGGTAAAGCATGAATTCCTTGCTGGTTGCAGAAATTCATATTCTAAAGCTTTGAGCAACTTTTAAAAAAAGAGCTATCCAAGAAAAAGTATCCCCCATTTGCTCACAGAAAGCAGGAATAGCCTGATTATCAGAGAAACAGTTAACTAAGTATTGAACCACTTTATGACTTCCAATAAAGCACAATTGCTCTATAAACAAATCAGCTACACCCCCTTTCCCAAAGAATACTCCAGAAAGAAGAAAAAACACAACAAACAACCCCCAAAAAACCCTCTCAGAGCCATCATTTACACAGTAAATGCAACAACAAACAGAATAAACTTGTCATTGATACAGAATGACATTTTGGAGCAGCCAATTAAAACACTTTGGCATGGATTTGTAGGCTGGGATTTGCCCGTCCTGAAAAAACACGAAACTCTGTCTCCAGGTTGCTAAGAATGGCACCAAGTTAACACCCAGGAAATGCAGGGCATCTCACCAGTCAAATTCCAACTGCAGCTCTGGAGCTGCTGCATTTATTGTCCTAATGACAACATGGAATATTTCATGGATCCCATAGGAATTGTGTAGTTTCATAAATTCCTCTGTGAGCATTGTGAGTTTGGTTAATGTGTGGTTTCTCTACATTGGCTAAAATATGTTTCTAAATAAGTAACAACTCTGGAAGAAGTTTTCTAATTGTATTCTTTGAGAATAAAGTTATTTACTGTGAAGCTTTAGGTTCACATGGGGTTTTATTTTAGAACAGCTTATCCAGTCAGTTCCTCATGGCAGACACACTATTAAATCCCATCACCCTGAGCAGTGGAATATTCCTAGGAACTAACAAAGTTTACACACAAGAAGTGGACTTTGATTATTACATTGCATTATAGAATTGCAGCATGGAAGCAACAAGTATGAGTACACCTCTATAATTTAACTGTGAGGTGGGAGAAACTAAAGAATTAGTCAGATCATGATGGGAAAGTTTCTAACTTTATCCAATGTCACAAATTTGAAAGCCTGGTACAGCTTGAAGCAGAGATGTGAAGGTACAAATAACTAGCAGTACAGAATAATTTTTTTTTCTGTTAAGCTCTACAAAATCTAGACTCAGAACCCAATTTACCACTCCTTTATAAGTTTGCTACAGAATTAAATCAAGACAAGCATCATACACCCTACTGTCTACTTTTAAAGTACATATACTTGCCTCCTACTTGTTCTGAATAAGCACTGCTTATAAAGCAACCTTTGTTCAATCAGATCTTCAGTCAAAAAGAAAAGAAATACAGAGAAAAAATTTTAAAAATTAAGAGACATATCCACAATAGCTACAGAAGTAATTGGCCTGATATCTTAATAACTTAAGGAATACTGAAAACAGCCACAAAACTCCCAAAGAAAAACAAACAGGCCGTTTGTGTTAGTTTGGCCAAAGTTTTGCTAATATAGAGCCTACCAGAAAACACACAAACACCGGTAAGAAACAACAGTTTCATATTTAACATCACTACAAACCCTGGGCAGCACGGAAGGGGAGAGAAGGTTTTACAGGTAGCAGGGGCGAGACACTGCCACTGCCAGCCGAGCGCCTCTGGACGCTGGAGCTTGTGCGCCGGGATCCGCACACACCCATCGGGAGAGGCTCCGCTCCCCGCGGCATCACCCAGCCCCGTCCCCGGCACCGCCGGAGCACATTCACAGCAAACAGCTCCACTCCAGCGGCGGAGGCACCCGCACTGGAGAACAACAAGCCGCTATTCTTCCTCTCCCGGCTCACGTCCCTGCGAGCGGCCCGAACGGCGGGGCAGCTCTCGCTGCCGAGCGCAGCCCCTCAGCCCCGCGCTGCCGCCGGAGCCCCCTCAGCCAGCGGCGCTCCGGGAGNGCGGCCGCCCCGCTCGCCTCGGCCGGTGCCTGTGCCCCGGGCGCGGGCGGCAGCGGCGCCGGCAACCGCTCCCCGACAGCCGCCGCCTCCCGCACGGGGATAACAGGAAGGGAGCGGGGCTGACCCCGGATGGGGGAGGCACCGCCCGCCGG
>VXBQ01002432.1:105345-133781 GCA_013400175.1 Phainopepla nitens
GGTGGTGGCGGGGAGCGGGCCGAGGAAACGGGGCGTGCTGCGGAATCACGGGCTCCTCCTGCCCCGGTTGTTGCCCTAAAGTCACTGACACCCCCGTGCCCTGCACATCGCGGCGCGTCTGACCCAGTCTTGACCCTTTTCCCACTTGGATCACCAGGTTTCTTTACAATCGGCTGCCACTGGCATCGAGTCGCTGTACGTGAGTCCGGTGTTTTGTTGAAAGAGTGGCCCGCCAAGCGAATGCCCGTTCAAATTAGAAGTCGAAGAGAAAGAACATTGTAAATACGCACTCCCAAGTGATGAGGGTTTTCAGGGTGTGAAATGGGAGCGCCGGGCTGGGGTACCTTGGTGAGAGCCAACAAGATGCAACAAGTGAGGGTGGCACTGAGGTGGTGATAGGGAGGAGGGACAGGGATAACCTGGGTTATTAATTGTTAAGGCGTTTTGGCAAATCACTCTGTTGTCAAGGTATATTTATCCTTTCAACGAGAGAGATGGCCTAAGCGAGTTTTGGAGCCAGGTGCGAACATGGTGAGGGCGTTGGTGAATTCTCCTACTTGGAATAGTTCTCCAAACCCCAGAGTCTAGCATGGGACCATATTCACAGGCGTGGCCAGGCTGGGATGCTGCAGGTAGCGCTGCAGTAGGTGGGAGCACCAGGCGTGCAGGGCAGGCAGAGCGCACCCAGCAGACACAAGGCACAGCAGGATCCGTGAGCATTCCTGCTGGTAAACTGCCCCTTTGCTGCTTCTGCTCCACGCCACCACGGCTCCTGATTCCGCCCTGCAGCATCGCACCCAAAGGGAGCCTGCAAGAGAGCCATAGAGGGGGTTTTGACAAGGGCAGGTAGCGATAGGACAAGGGGGAACGGCTTTAAACTGACAGAGGGCAGATTTAGATCAGATATTAGGAAGAAATTTCTGTGAGGGGGCTGAGGCCGTGGCACAGGTTGCCCAGAGAAGCTGTGGCTACTCCATCCCTGCAATTGTTCAAGGCCAGGTTGGACAGGGCTTGGAGCAGCCTGGGCTAGTGGAAGGTGTCCCTGCCCATGGCAGAGGGGGTTGGAATGAGATGGTCTTTAAGGGGCCTTCCAACCCAGACTGTTCTATGATTCTGTGAATCTGATAAATGGATTTTTTTAAAAAGAGCTAACAAAAACGAGTAACAATCAGTGTGTCTAACCAAGAGCTTGCCAAGTGGGTTGGCTAATGGCTACTGTATAATCTGGGTGATGATTTCAGCCTGTAGTGACTTCTCAGCACTTTCCTGTTCTAACAGAAGGGCAGAAAAATCAACAGAAACTCCATATGCTTTGAAACAGGGTGGCCCAACCACGTGGGTGAGGCCTTGGTGGCTCGAGGGGAAATCATTACTCATGTTGGCTCCGAGCAGCATGAATAAGAAGATGTTTATATATGCAAATCAGGTTCATTGTAACATCTGCTGTGGAAAAAAAAAAAAAGATAATTATATTTAAAAAAAAAAGAGAAAAAGAGAAAATGTCCTTGTGCAGCAGCACGGGTCGGGACTGAAGACTATTCGAAGCAGCTCCTGGAGGGTGTTTTCCCCGGCGATGCCCGGGAGCGCGGTGGTGCGGGGCTGTTCGGAGCGCGGCCCCGCCCCGGCCCGGCGGGCGCGGCCCCGTCCCGCCCCCGGCCGCCGTCACTTCCCGCAGCTGAGCCCGAGCCCGGGCCCGGCCCTGCTCGCCCCGGCTCCGCGGTAGGTGCGGGGAGAGCGGGCGTGTGCGCGGGGGTCTGGCAGCGCCGGGGCCGCCGCGGGGTCGGGGCGGTGCTGGCGGGCTCTCCCCGGGGCCGCTGCCGCCGCGCTCCGAGCCGCTCGGGGGATGCGGGTGCCTGTGCCTGCCTCTCGGCTGTGGTCTGTGCCTGCCCGGAATGGTGCGGCCGTGCCGTGAGGCTGCGGTGGTTAACAGGCGGGAAGGTAGCAGGGCTTGGATTTTTCAATTGCTCTCTATCCCCCAGACTGCGAGGCAAGCAGCTCTGCAGGAATGCCTGCGAGGAGTCGGGATTTACACCCTGGTTTCTGATACTCCCGTTGACGTAAGGGATGGTTCTGAGTNGGTTCATTTTAAAATGTGCTGAGAAAAAAAAAAAAAAGATAATTATATTAAAAAAAAAAAGAGAAAAATAGAAAATGTCCTTGTGCAGCAGCACGGGTCGGGACTGAAGACTATTCGAAGCAGCTCCTGGAGGGTGTTTTCCCCGGCGATGCCCGGGAGCGCGGTGGTGCGGGGCTGTTCGGAGCGCGGCCCCGCCCCGGCCCGGCGGGCGCGGCCCCGTCCCGCCCCCGGCCGCCGTCACTTCCCGCAGCTGAGCCCGAGCCCGGGCCCGGCCCTGCTCGCCCCGGCTCCGCGGTAGGTGCGGGGAGAGCGGGCGTGTGCGCGGGGGTCTGGCAGCGCCGGGGCCGCCGCGGGGTCGGGGCGGTGCTGGCGGGCTCTCCCCGGGGCCGCTGCCGCCGCGCTCCGAGCCGCTCGGGGGATGCGGGTGCCTGTGCCTGCCTCTCGGCTGTGGTCTGTGCCTGCCCGGAATGGTGCGGCCGTGCCGTGAGGCTGCGGTGGTTAACAGGCGGGAAGGTAGCAGGGCTTGGATTTTTCAATTGCTCTCTATCCCCCAGACTGCGAGGCAAGCAGCTCTGCAGGAATGCCTGCGAGGAGTCGGGATTTACACCCTGGTTTCTGATACTCCCGTTGACGTAAGGGATGGTTCTGAGTTGCTAAATGTGTATCCTCGTCCACGGAGGGTCAGTGCACCTTAAGGTAGAAATGTGCGTGATGTGTGTTTGTTTGGTGCTGCCTTCAATCCCTGCAGCGTTATCAAACAACCTGCCTTTCAGGGTGAAGGGTGTAGGCCCAGGCCGTGGCCAAGGGAAACTTTCTGGCACGATTGCATTAAGGCATGTCCAGGTATTGATAGACAAGTGAACTTGAGAAGAAACGCTTCCTGTCTTCAAGACAGAGCAGTGAAACTCACAGCTTGTTCCCCATTTCTACAGCTTTCATCTCTGTTATCTGCCTCAGTTGCATTTAAAAACCAGTTCAGGTGGAAACACACAGATTTCTCACTGTGGTTTATTCTTTTCACCAAGGAAAGTCATGCCATGCATTCCCCATCCTTAGATTTGGGACCAGACCAGCTGCTTTCCCAACACTGTGCTGTTGTCAGCTAGGGAAGTTTCTCTCCCTTACGTGGGCATTACCAGGCTGTGGCAGTGGGAGGCTGGGTCTCCTCTTCGGCGCTGCCCTTGGGATGGCCCAGATGAATGGAAAGAGGAGGGCTCTGCACCTGTCCCCCTTTCATCTACTCAAGGACAACAGGCATGGGATGGAGGTGTACCTGGTGTGGCTGAGCTCTGAGAGATGCTGTCTTGAGGCAGAATGGCTCCTCAGCTCACCCTGGAGAGCTGCAGGGCCTTACCCTGCCTTGGGCTGGGCTGGTTGGGGTCCCTGGTGATGGAGGTGCCTTGTTCCTTTGCTGTGTCGTAGGGTAAAGATTTTATAGCTTCTCATGTGAAGGGAAAGGAGGAGTTAAAAATGTTCTTTTTCCTTCTGGGCAGGTAGCTGTAACAACCAGTAGTGGAGGATTAAAGGGACCTGTAAATAAGCTGATTTTTTTTTCTTATAAATAATACCAGTAAGAGAGAAATGAACATAACTTAAGCAATCTCAGTGATTAAAGATTGCTGTTAGAGAATTACATATGTTGCATAAGCCAAATCAAGAAGTCTTAATATTGAAATAGCTCATGCAGCCTTAATTTTATCTTTAGACAACTGCTTACTTTAAGAAACAGTAAATGACCTTACAGTTAAAGATTTTCTAAGAATATTGCATTATACCTTTCCCCCTGTAGATACAGATCCTGTAAGCACTGCGTCCTCTTGTATATGACAAATCCCATTTGTGACAGTTGCAAGAAAATGTGATGCAAGAAATGCTCATGCAAAATTAAGCAGATGAATCTCAATTGCCATTTACTGTACATCTCTTTATGTTGCTCTATGAAGTATTTGGCTATAATTTACTCTCATTTTAAGGTAAGAGGCCCATTATACTCCTGTAATAAAACTCTGAAATTAGCTGGCATGCTTACCTGCTTGCATAGTTGATTTAAACTGCCTTGATAGGCCTGTGTTATAATGTATTTAACCAACATGAATATGAGCTTGTTCCATCTGTAGTCCCACAGAAATTAATTAGTCTGTCTACAAAGTACTAGTTGAGGAAAATAAAGATACAAAAGTTGTCTCCTCTTCTGTTTAACCAGGGTCATGTGTGCTGAAAATAGGAGAGGGATTAGGTAACACTACAGAATTTGCACTACTGATGGATGATTTGCAGCACCATTTCTGTGTGTCCTGTTCCTTCTTTGTGGTGGATTCCAGCTCTGAAATTTTGCAGAGCCTTCCTTGGTGGTGGAGGAATAATATAAACATGAAAACTCATGGTGGCTCTGTTACTGCCTTGAAACATTGTCCCCAAGCCAGTGCATACAGCCCTTTTTTTTTTTTTTAATTTTTAATTTTTCCTTACCTGTAGTTATTAGTAATAAGTGAACTGCCTCCAGTTTTGTATTAGAGTAAGTTTGGGTTTGAGATAAACATTTCAGAAATGTTTGTGTCACTTGAATACTTTAGTCCCATTCATTCACTTAAATTATGCTTTATTTTTCCTAATAGAACATAGATCTCTCTGTGAAGAGAGATTCAAAGATAATACAGTACCTAAAATTGCAGGCATGGGCTGGGATTTTCCATAGCTTGAGTGTAGAAGGTATTTAACTTCAGCTAATTTTAGCAGATTGAAAATCCCGGAAGTTATCCCAGATAAATGCTGTCTGCTTCTTCTTCTCCTAAATGCCTTTGAAATCCCTATTTTCAAAAGTGACTCAGGAACAAAATTCCTTGGTGGCATTTCATTTACTTTTCCCTAATTTTCCACAAGCGTTGTTTTAAAATGCAAATGTATCTCTTTATTTGCTTAAACAAATGAACAAAGCCCAGAGCATAAACATGGTTGGTAGCAATGCAGCCCTAGCTGGGAATGATCTGCAAAGGCCAAGATAATGCTTCTCTTGATCCCAGTGTGGCACTGAACAGGATTTGTTATGATAAGAAGCTAATAAGACATTAACAAAAGTAGCTGTGCCTTAATTCATAATGTGACTGCTCTGTATTATTCTAGGGATGTTCATCTGGGCTGTAGATGTGATTTATGAACTTTAATTAAATAAATCTCTCAGAACCTCTTGTTGGAAATGTAGAGCTAGTTCTAATAACTTGAATTAACTGAGAAACAATTGAATAAGGTATAATATGAGATAAGTTCTCCATTTTGCAGAAGAAGATGTAGCTTTAAATGTTGCATTGGTTGTAGTTAGTAATGGAAATCTGAAAAATAACTCAAGGTCATTCAAGAAGACCATGGGAGAGAGCCCTTGGGAGCTGCCTGTACAGCAAGGTGTGCTCCAGCTCATTCCCACTCTTCCTCTTTTGTTGACTTACTGGAGAAAAGCTTTTCCTTAGGAAAGTCTTTGTGAGTATTTGAGGGGATAGATGTGTTTACGTATTTTTCATCTACCTATATACAATAAATCTTCTTTGAAGTATTTGGATTCTTTGTAAATCTTCATTGCAGTAGTCCAGTGTAATACTTGTTTAGGTCTTGGAGAGTGAGCTTGTCCTTGGACTTCCAAAGAGGGTGTGGATAGTGGTTGTATTCCCCCATTGACACAGCTCTGTGTGCTGTGCATGTTGTGTGTGCCTGCTTCTCCTGGGCATGGAGCAGTGGGGAGAGTGTGCTTTTGTCAGGTGCTGTGGGTGTGAGAAATCTTCACCTGCCAGGAGGGTTCCAGGGGACCCACTTCTTATCCAAGTGTCTTGTAATCTGGCCCTGGTTGTCTGGGATGCTGCTGTTCCCGTGGGTGGTAAAGTGTTGCAAACTGACTTTATCCTGCTTGGCATTTTGAAAAGGCATGAAGTAGAGGCAGTGGAGTTACAGAAATTGCCCCTGGATCCTTGATGTTCCTATTCTTGTTGCTTATTTCAGCAACAAGAAATAATGCTTATTTCTGTCTTTCTGGTCTAGATCTGAAGAAGACTCCTCCTCCTTCAGCAGTAGCATGCCCATAGTCTTCCTGGCCAATGATTCTTCTACAGCAAGCAGGAGTTCTTCCTCATCCTGAGAAGCCTTCATCCCTTCCTATGTCAGTGGCTACAAGGCCAAGAGCCAGCTCACCACTGTCCCCACCAAAGTCTCTCGGACTGGGGCCTTCCTTTCATCACGCACAAGAGGAGGAACTTGCCAAGGTGGTGGAGCAGGACCCTGTGCTGGAGGAACTATGTAAGCCCCTGTGCTGTAAGCTTTGCAATGTCACTCTGAATTCGGCCCAGCAAGCCCAGGCTCATTACCAGGTAAGGAGAGCAGCAGGAGGCTCAGCTTTTGGGGCTGCTGCATCTGCAGCTTGTGGAGACATTCCTGTGCCAGCATGAGCACTGCCAGCAGCGTTGCTGTGGCAGCACAGAGGGAAGTGTGGGCTAATGCAGGAGGACTAACTCAGCTTCTTGAGGGGGTTTGGAGTGCTGCACACCAGCTGCAGCATTCGAGTTGCTCATCTGGAGCTACCTCTGCACACCCTCATGGACTGAAACTGCTCTGTAGACATCTTCACCCTGCTTGGATTTGCTGGTTGTCCAGACATGCTGCAGCGCTTTCATTTAGGGTGTTGTTACTGGGGCTTTTTGCAAAAACTCCGTCAACAGGGACAGGGAACCCAGCTGCTAAAGGCTTTGGTGAAAAAGCAGACAGTTGTGATTTTTCCTTTGTTTTATGCAATCTGTATTTCACATCTACACTAGTTTAGTAAAATTGACCTTCTGATTCCAGACATGATTTTGGGAGGCCTGCACAGGTGTTTTCTGCTGGATCCAGCTGTGCCATTAGGAAAGGGGCTGCTGCCATATGTTTACCAGGGTTTCCTTTCTGATGCTATGCACAGCACGGATCTGCTGGGGGCTTTTATGCAAACACTCTCATTAACTGGGTTGGCTCAGAGCAAATTTGTTTTGTTTGAGCTGGTCTTGTTGACTAGTCTGAAATAGGGTAAGGACTCTTTGCATATGCTTCCTGCTGAGAGGTAGAACAGCCTTGCATTACCCCATTTTACTGCACCCTCCCTGCCTAGTGCCGTGTTTGCATGAGTATTGGAGATAGTGACTTTCCCTGCCAGTGAGGGCAAAAGGGTGGTTGTCCGTAACCTCAGCACACCAGACCCAGACTTCAGATTTGCTGTTGGCCCTGAAAAAGTGGTATCCTGCTTGTGAAGGGGTAGGTTGGATTGGTGTTACACTTCTAGTATCTTATTTCTGCCGAATTGCTGCTGTGAGGGGACAGAAGTGAATTTGTACATAACTCATGTTTGCCTTACTATGCATCCACAATGTATATACATAGTCTCATGTTGTTCTATCAGGTTTTCAGAACACCAAAAACAACTCTGGGATAGGTTTTTCAAGAGAAAATAAAATATGAAGTGGGTTTTTATATTCAGTCTCATGTTTTAACTCAAGTTTGCTATCTCATGAAATCTGTGTGTGTGTTCAGGCTTATCAAAAAACTGTGCAAAGCAGTTGATAGTCTTAAAACACAAAATACTGGTTTTAAGTGAAAAGGAAACAGACTGAGAAACTAATTGTAAACTTATTGAGAAAATCAGCTGAAGATGAGACCCAGTCAGTCTATGTGTTGAGCATTTTGGAGAAAGGGAGGAATGCCTGCATCTCCTAAATTCAGAACTGTTATTTTCTGAGTGACAGCTCCTTCACCTGAGCTGCCACCTTCATGGGCACTTTGACATTTCAGTCTCTGGATCCTTTGTCTTTCAGAGTAAGATACTATTATTAGGACAATGATTAATCTGGATTATCTTTGCAGGGTAAAAACCACAGTAAGAAACTCCGGAATTACTATGCTGCCAACAGCTGTCCAGCACCTGCCAGGATGAGTAATTCTGTTGAGCCTGCCCCACCTCAGGTTGTCTCCCTTCCTACTCAGGTAAGACATGGGAAGGGGACTGAGATCATGCTTGCTTGTCACCTAACCCCCAGTAAGGATAACCAGATCTCAGGCTTCGAGGATTACCACAGCAGTTGGGAAAGAATTTTCCTTGTGATGGCACAGGATGGTGGAAATGGCCTGTTGTGAGCTGTTTGCTTTCCTTTGAAGATGCAGATATTGATCTGCCCTTGCAGCACAATGTTGGACTTCAAATGTTCTATTTCTGCCTGGCAAATACTTTGATTCCTAGGTAAGTCCGATGTGCTGCTGACTATAGCTGTTTAAGGGCAGGTATAAAACAGCATTGCTGGAATTGGATTTGGATGTGAGGGTGTGGCATCCACTCTGCACAATCATCCCTCTGTTGAGTGAGGGAAGCCTACATGGAAAAAGTGCTTTGGTGCTTCTACACCCATTGCCCAGCGCTGTTAGCTAATTCCTCTTTTGTTGCTCCTTTTGAAGTGCTCATTCCTGTGTGCAGAGTGAATGGATTGTTCCCTCAGTGATCCAGATTAATTCTGTTTTGGGCACATTAGAGGCAAAAGAGATGGTTTTTGCTATCTCCTTCTCGAATTCATCCCTTGGGTGTGTCACGAGATGTGACAGCTAACCTGGCTTTTGCCTGTGACTGTGCAGGAAAGCACAGCTGGGCCACGGGGATTGAGGCTGTGCCTGTCAGTCCCCACAGCGTAAGCCTGTGTTGCCTGTCGGGAAGCAGAGAGCATTTGCAGTGGCAGATTGTTCCCGGGCAGAGGGAGCCGCCAGAGGGAGACTCGGCCCCGTGTAAATTGGCTTTGCAGCTCACGGATGTGAACTGGGATGGGGTGGGATCCAGCCCGGGGCACGGGGATGTGGCTGCTGCACCTGCCAGGGTATCTGATGGTGTGGTTTTTAATGGAGGAAACGGTCCCTGGCAATAAAAATACCACTCTGGGGCCATGTGAGGGTTCGCATTGTAAGCTAGAAGTCAGAATTGTGGATCTCTAAGTTAGGGCAGTATCAAAGGAGATGTGAAAGAATATTGGCTTGTCAAATGCTGCAGTGACATGGCTGCATGAATCACTGCTGCTGCACTGTTTACAAAACGCTTTTCCCTGGATGTTACGTGCTGAGGAGGCATGGTTCCTGCCTGGATCACTGAATGTGGTCTGACTCCACAGCCAAGGTGTCCTTCATACAGCAGGAGCTACTCATGTGAGACTGGGTCCTTCCTTTGAAGTCTGGATCCAGGTGTCCTCCTACCTGAAGGTTAAGGATCAGAAGTTTGGCAGCTTTGCTGCTGGTTTTTTTTTTCCCTCTTGCTGTGGTCGGGGAGCTGTGTAAAGACAGGGTGCTGTGGAGAGATTAGGTGGACTGTAAGGAGAGAGAAGCACCTCTACCTTTCAGTGGGTCTTTCTCAGTGTGAAAGTCACTCTTCATCAGCTCCCAGCAGTTAGGAGGAGTTAAATCGTTGCTGTGATGTAAACAAGCTGCTGTGGCTATTGCAGAGCTGTTTGTTCAGATTGCTTTTGCTGATTCCACATCAGGTCAGGAATTTGCAGGCTCTCCTGGAGGCTGAGGCAGGTACAATGAATTTCTTGTAAGATCACTTTGGGCAGAACTTGAGTGTCCTGATCCCTGGGCTTTAATTCCAGCTCTCCTGCTGCCTGATGAAGACGGCAGTGGTCTCATTCCCTGTAATTGAAATATTTCAGCGATTTAACCTTCTTGTGTTTCACATGCTGTCTCTCCCTTTGCTGCTAGATGGGATCCAGTAAGCCAGGTGGCCGAGTGATCTTGGCTACAGAGAATGATTACTGCAAGCTTTGTGATGCCTCATTTAGCTCTCCGGCTGTGGCACAGGCTCACTACCAAGGGAAGAACCACGCCAAGCGGCTGCGTCTTGCAGAGGCACAGAATAACTCGTTCTCGTAGGTATTGTTCAACCTCATGCTCAGGCTGAAAGCGTGTGGCAGTGTCTCTGGCAGTCCTTTTGTCAGAAAACTCTGAATTGCAGCTGTTCATATTTGTTTAATCTGCAGGGATGCCTCAGAACTAGGCAAAAGAAGGGCAAGGAAAGAAGGGAATGAATACAAGATGATGCAGAACAGAAGAAATACATACACGGTTCAGAACAACACAGGTAACTTGGAGCTTGCATCTATTCTGTAGTTGGAATAGGAATTAATAATAAACAGATTTGTTTTTCTTCTGTTTCTGATGCTTATTTTAGCAGAGTCAGGTTGTGAAAGGAGCTGGTCAAAGCTCTGCTGATCTTTCATGTCTGCATGGTTTTTTTTTTTTCCCAGCTGCTAAAGTTGTTTTGTTTTGTCAGCCTGCTTGTTAGTTCTTTTTCTTGGTTTGTAACTTAATTTACCATCTGCCTATCTCTAAGGCTGTTCTAAGTGGTGACAGTTTTCCTGCTTTATTTTCTTGGCAGGTGGCCAGGTGCTTTGACTCCTACTGTGGCACATCAACCTGTACTTGCACTCCCATGACCAGAATGAGAGAGCATGTTAGCCTCCCTCTAAGACCATCTGTTCCTAGCATAGAGTCCTTCCTCAGGTGTTAGATACTACCTTTGCCTCTTTACTATGATTTAAAGAGTGTATTACAGTCTCCAGCCAGGCATCTATTTCTCTTTTTCACTTTAAGTTGTTGTACAAGCACACATTAGCCGAAACTCTGATTCCTGGTGAAGCTTGGTTTAATCATGTCATTCTAATCACTGTTACGTGGAAAAGATAAATCTTTTAAAGCTTTATTAAATATAATTTTGTAAGTTTTAAACTGAGGCAGCTTATTCTAATCAAAAGACTGTTACAGTTCTGGAATTAGGTGATTAAGGGGGGGGAAAAAAAAAAAGAATTGATTCATTACTTAAATGATTAGACTCCTCATTTTCAATAAGACTGGGACATTAAGCCCACTCTACTACTTTATAAAATTCCAAGTGGGCTGCACCTCTGTAAATCTGGAGATCAGCAGAGCAGTTGTGGGGAAAGTAAGGCTTGACTGTAATCAGTTAAAGAAGCAAATCTTTGTCCGCTTTTCATTCATTCGTTGGACTTAGGCGTTGTCACTGAGCTGCCTCAAGCTTTGATTGCCCACAGGCAAACCTGGCTTTTGTGTTGGCTCCCCAGGTCCCTACTTCAACCCCCGCTCGCGGCAGAGGATCCCCCGTGACCTGGCCATGTGCGTGACGCCCAGCGGCCAGTTCTACTGCTCCATGTGCAACGCGGGCGCCGGCGAGGAGATGGAGTTCAGGCAGCACCTGGAGAGCAAACAGCACAAGAGCAAAGTGTCTGAGCAGCGCTACAGGAACGAGATGGAGAACCTGGGCTACGTCCAGTGACGTGCCACCCTCGGTAGTAGTTTGCGACTAGAGCAGCTTGTCTCTCGCCTGCTGTTTGCCACATGCCCTGCTTTGTGCTCCATTGGGTAGGAGTATGCTCTCGAGCTGTACATGTAACACCTGCAAACTTACTGGTATGGTTAGATTTTTTTTCTGTCATAGTCGGCAGGATGATGCTGTGCAGGACATGAAGTGTTTTTGGTGTTTGTTTGCTAATTATCTAAGGCTCTTCATTGTGTTGAGTGGCGGGGAGGAACTGTGTCTTCTCCCCAGCCTTCTGCATGAATATGCAAAGCCCAAGAAGTGCTGGGAACTTCTGTGGTTCTACCACGTGGGTGGACCATGTGCAAAGCCCACTTCCCTCTTGGCACACCACAGGGCCGTGCTCCAGAATGCCTCCCTACAGCAGACTGAATCTCTGGGCAGCTTGTAAAAGAGGGGCAGGAGTAGGGCCTGTGAATGTGTGAATTAGGTGGTGTACTTGTCCCACACTTTGCTGCTTCTGGCCCCCATTACAGTCCAGAGTAGGTTCTTTCCACATCCTTGTAGAAAGGCTGTGCATACCTCTTCTCCTTGGAGGGTCTTGCCTCTAATTGCTTCCTCTGCAGTGCAGATTCCATTCTGAACATCTGACATGGATTTCAGCTGATTAGCCCCATTCAGAAATACTCTTCTACTCTTGATATTGTTGCCTGGACACCTTAATGTACCATGGGTGTAGCTCATCTCCCTGAAGAGAGTCTCTGGGGACCTCAGTGGCTTAATGAAGTGAACTGGAAAGCAAACCTGCTCAGGTGAGATGTGCTATGCTCTGATTCTGCCTTAGACTGAGTCAGGTTGAGAATAGATGGAAGGAGCTGTCAGCTGTAATTTCTCTACATGTTGATGTAGAAGAGAGCAAGAGTTGGTCTCTGGCCTGCAGTCCTTGCTCTGGAAGAACAGGGCTGCCTGGCCTCTGGGTAGCAGATATTGGTGTGTCCCACTTCCATGCCATTCCCTGGGCAAAGCCTAATGGGTGTTTATAGAGCAAAGATGAAACTTCTAGCTTTGAAATAGAGTTACCAATATTGGTTGACTTTTCCCCCCCTCTTTCTTTTTCCATCTCAGGATGGGTTTTAATTCCATTCCTTGATGTGACCTTGACTGTTCTAGGGACCATCAAAAATCCAGAGTTATGCAGGATTTAAATGTCAGGGTGATGATTGTTTGAGTAACAGCTTTTTGGCCTCATGGAAGTATTCAAGAAACTTGTTAAGCAGCTTTTCAATTGTAGACAAACTCAAAAGGTGTGTGTGTTTGTTTTGATATTCCTTAGCAAAAGTAGGAAAGGGATGAAGAGCAGGAGTAGGGCTGTCAAATATTGTTCTGCTTGTTTGGGTAGCTGTGAGGAGCTGTGATTGGAGTCCAGTTCACAGTGTCACTAAAACATGCTCTCCAGTGGCAAGTGCAGTACCTAGGTGGCTTTTGTTGGACCTGATCCCCCACTGTGCTGCTGGAGCTGTGCACTGGTGTAGCTTCACTGATTTCAGTGGCACATGCTGAGAGAGAGTCCAGGAGGCACCATGGCTCATCTCTCACCTCTCTTCAGGCAGCTGGAATTAGATGCAGCTCCATTAGTTTCAGTAGGATTTTACCAGGGATAAATTGTACCTAGTGCATAGTGTTGAAGGTAGCTCCCCCACCTCCTTTTATTGCCATTCCGATCCTGCCTCTTGCATTCCAGAAGGAATTTCTGCTTGCCTTAAAAAATGAAGAATGAGTAACAAAAAAATCCAGATAGTCTTTATTCATCTTCCTAGTCCACCTTCAAAAGGTCTGTTGCACTTGGCTGCTCCTCAGAAATTGAATATTGTTTTCTTCAGCTCCCTGAGTGAGCATCAGGGAGCCATCCAACCTAAATGCAGCCTTCCTAAATCCAGGCAAGGTGAGTGCTTGCAAAGCAGTTGAAAACAGCCCCCTGGATCATTCAGTGCTGATCCTTTCCCTGCAGATAGAGGTAGAGGAATAGGTGTCCTCATGAATGGGATTCTTTCCCCTCCTTTGTGCAAAACTCAGTTAAATGGGGTTTGTGCCCTGGAGCACACCTGTGAGAAGGTAGAACAGGTTCCCAGGTTGTAGAGCACTCACTGATTAGTGCTGAGAGCTTTGTAAATCTGTTTCTTCTATGCTTTTCTGCCCCTGCCTCACCTTCTTTGTAGCCTTGAAGAACATTTGCCTTTCCAAAATCTCTCATCAGCCTTTCCCCCTCATTGTTTGTTTTGACAGAAGGGCTCTGGTTTTCTCTTTGTGTCCTGTCCTTTGGTTTGCCAGTCTGACACCACTGTCCAAAGGGACAGAGGAGTTAGATGAGCCTTTCCACAATGTGCTTCAGCACAGTGATCCCTGCATTATGGTTAAACGTCCCTCTGGCTGTAAATTAAAATGTGGCATTTCCCACAAGCTGCATATAGTAGCAGATAAACAGCCCTTTGTGAAATATGAGCTAGAGGAGTTGTAGGTACTGGTGCTGTCTGGCTTATTGCTAGGGATGAGGAGGCATTTTTGCTTGCTTTCACATGTCCCAAAAATCAGCTATTCACCACTTAGCTTTGGTTACTGCTCCTACTCCCAGCCCAGCCATCTGCTCCTCATTTGGCATTTCCAGTGACTGCTGGAGGTGTCAAAACCTGGTTTGCTGCAGCTGTGCAGATGTGCCACAGCACAGCCACGTGCTGCTGCTTTTGGGAGGGTGTGTGAGGGACGTGCAGGGGACTGTTCTTGTAGGCTCCTCTCTGCCTGAGGCTGAGTCTGGTTTGGAGTGGTGGCTTCAGTCTGCCCTGAACACAGAAGCCTGAATCTGCTTTGTTCTGTTCAGGGGAGTACAAGTGGTCATCCTGGTGATTTCAGAGTGGTGGCTGGTAGAGCAGGTGTACAGCAGGCAGTGGGACTCAAGTGACAAGGTAGGACAGATTTCCTCCATGGAAGGAAAGATGTCTTGCTGGGAGAAGCAGCTGAGACTCACTTTGCCCCAGTGCTCTGTTGTGGCCCTTCCTGCAAGTGACCAAAGCTTTTCTCTCCCTCTTCAGCATTGCTTATTGCCTTGTGATCTTCCCATTCCCCTTTCAGCATAGGAAGTTGCTGACTGCAAAGAGAAAACACCCAACCTTCCCATTATCCTTAGGGTTCAGGGCAATCTAAATTCATACTTGTCAGCATTAGATACTGAGTAGGTCCTAATTTTATTTCTTTTTGTGAAAGGTGTTCTCCAAATTACTGTTCAAAAAATACTGAGAACACTTTCTGGGCAAAGCCTTTTGACATAGGTGGGCTGGGGAGAATGCTGTGCAGCTGAAGTGCCATTTTGCAGACCCAATCAATCTTTTTCTCATGTTAAACCAAGTACCAAACCCAAGAAACAGGACTTCTGTGAAGCTGTCACATTGGCCAGTAGGTTAATGACTTTTGCTGCTAGAAACAAAGTGTAAATCAATATGTTCATATTTATTTTACTGTGCTGACCACTAATTGATTTGTTAATATTTAAGGCATTATGCTGTAGGTTGTTTTTAAATGGAAAAATTCTACATCGCACTTTGCTTTTGGATCAGAACAATTATTTATTGTATTTGTGAAAATGTTTTTCCTCCCACATAGCTATTGTTTTCTTTCCCTTGATGAAAAAACCCAAGCAAACCCAAACAGCAAAACCCGCCCTAAAACCCCACAACCAAATCCAACCCATGGATCTTTGGTTCTCTTCATGCTAAACAAAATGGGGATTTCCTTGCAACTTGTTATTAAATGTCCATTTCCAATTTCTTTTTCCTCAGATGATTCCTTTGCTAGTCTGGGATGTTATTTTTAGAGACACAAAGTTCATGCTTCATTTAAGCATTCATTTCTTTTAAGGCAAGGAAGTAAACCATATGGAATCCATGAATTTGTGAGGAGTATGAAAGTGATACTGTTTTGTTTGTATTAAGCATTAGCTGTTGTTTTGCATTCTGCACTAATGAGTAAATCTGTTATAATCTTGCCTAACATTGGTCTATTTCTGACTTTTTGCTTTCTTCATGCACATTAAAAGGAACCCTGAAAACTTCTGTGGAGTTGCTTACGATGGTCATCAGTGTAACAAAATGCAGATTTTTTTTTTCTGTAAAGCTGCTTATTTCCTTTCCTAGATGCCCATTATGGGGCATTAGAAGGGAAAGCTATTGCCATAAGCATGGATTCATATTTTAGCTTACTAATGCATGATGTCCTTTTGCTACATTACTTAAGTGATGCTCTCACTGTAACCAATGGGAATCTTGCCTGGGTCAGTAAGAACTGAAATACCCAAGGCAAAGATATTATGTTGGCTGGGGCCAGGCAAAATATATTGCTAAGTTTGTCTTTTACTCCTCCATTTGGATTACAACACTCTTATGGTTTTGCTTTTTGAGAACCATGTGGTTCTGTAAGGATTTGGTCTTGCTCCAGCTAAAATAGTTTGAAGTACCTTGACTTTAGTTGAGTTAGGAGCAAGGCTTGAAAACCTTCAGGAATTTCTCACTGCTGATGTTTTATATGTTTCTTTTGTTCTGTGATTTTTTTTTTTTTTAATTTCACAACCACATATACAAGGATGCTCTGGATGAGATGGAAGTCTGTTGCTGATTATGGAAAAACAAATGCCGTGGTTGCCAAAGGATAAAAGAAAATGGAGAAATATGGACCTGGTTTCTTTGAAGTTAGTGGCTAAGCTTCTTTTATTTTGAGCTGGGCTTACCACCTGCATAAAGTTGGAAGGGAAAATAAAATCCACTTTGAAATAAATGTGGTCAAACAGTAGTTCTGGGAATCTCTCCTTTAAAAAAATGTATCACAGCTAAAATTGTGTTGGCTTACCTGAAATATCTGCAGGTAAGGACAGAATAGAATTTTTGAAAATAAAATCAGGTTTTCAGTTTGTATTTTGTAGGGGAAAAATTACTTGATTTGATTTCCTTCTGCATCTGTCCAGCAACATCATTTGCAAGTGCTTTGAACATGTTTCATCTAGAGCCTTCTTGTTTGTCAGGTTGTTTTGTACATTTTTCCTTATCTCCTTTATATTGTACTGACCCCCGTGAGGGAATACTTGATGAAAATGATTTTTTTTTCTTCATCATTATATAATAAACCATCTTGCTCTAACCATTGTACAGCCCTGATATTTGGTATTGCTACTGCTCATGGCTGGACTGGGCAAAGCTGAATTAGCCCAGCACTGAGTGCAACTACATGAACATGTTTTCACACACTGATAAAGGAGTGTAGTTCAGGGTAGAATTTGTTACTCTCAAGGAGGGTCAGTGTACTTCCAGCTGTTACTGAAAGCCAGCTGAGAGCTGGCTTTGGGAGGGTTTGGGAGTGCTCAGGATCTGGCAGGATGGTAGCCAAGAAGGACACAAAAGGCTCTGTTTCTGTCTATGCTTTCCCCTTGAGTGGACATCACAAGCTCTGCAACAGCCCCAGGCTGAACAACAGACTGACTTTCAACTCTGTGAAAAGGTGGGGACAAGCTGAGCCTGATACTACATTTACACTTTTTTTTTACCAGAGTGCTGTTTCCCCCTTTCATTACTTGAGGGCTCCAGAAGAGCATATGCTTGTGCAGCATAAATGACTTTCTGAACAGAAAGGACATTCTGAGTGGAGCCTTGGAAGCAGAGAAAATCTGGGTTTTTTGAGTTCAACTCAGGTAAGAGCAAAGCACAGCCCTTCTGTGGTGCTGTGGCTGTGCTGTTGGTGCAGTGAGCTTTGACCTCAAGGCCAGTGTCCTGGGGGCACACCAAAGACATTTGGAGGTGTGATTGCTGTTGGGACATGGATGTGGGTGTAAGAGCAGCTGTGAGCAGGGGTGTGTCCCTGCACTCCCCTGTCCTCTCTTATTCCAGGCATTGGGCCCTTACAGAGAACAGTGACACTGGTGGAATTATCCTGATTTACCATTTGGGATGAGAGCTGCCTCCATGCTTAGGTGACTTTTCTGTGCTAATAGTGAAATGCACTCTGTGCTCTCACTTATAGTGAGTAGAGTCATAAAAACTTGTAAGTGCAGTTTAATGTTAAATCTCACCCCAGCCCTTCACTGTTTATGTTCATCCAGGCTGTGTTTGGTCATCCTGCAAACCAAACCACTATAAAGCAGTACATCCCCATTATCAGATTTCTCTGATAAAGCACTGCCTTTGTGATACTTACATGTGGTAATTGTATTTTATATCAATTCTACAGCAATTTGGTACAGCCAAAAACCATAGTGACACACAGATACCTGCACAGTCTTAACTGAAAGTCACAGGCTGAATTACTCAGCAAATAAAGTACTATAAAAAAAAGATGAAAATCAAAGACTAAATGTGTAATTTGAAAGCATAAATAGCCCTCTGTCTGCTTCTGCAATTACCCTGGTGTCTGAGGATTTCACATAGTTGTCCTGTAACATTTTACAATTGAGGAAGTAAAATGTGAGGGAAAAAATTATTTATCCAGAAAGTCTATGGCTAAAAAGGAAGATTGAACTCAATGCTTTTAAATACCAAGCTGCTATCACTGCCTTATCTCCATCCAGCCTCCCTGCTCCTAGGATGATGAAAAGGACTGGATTTTAAAACCAATTTGATTAATAATAGTTGGATTTTCGTTGTTCATGTAGTGGCTTTATAAAGCATTAGGACTGTTGCATGTGGTTTAAAAATAATGAATCTGGGCAGAGAGATCTTCCAATATTGCTTCTGCTATTAAACCTTAGTGGAGACGTGGAGAAACAACAGCTTTTAGGAGGATTGTAAAGGATGCAGGTTTGCAAAGCACAATTTTGGAGGCTCTTCTGTATTTATTTGTGTCCCCTTCACATAAATTCCCTTTATTCCTACTTCTAGTTCTCCTAAAGCATTTGGAGTGAAGGCTGCTTCTCTCTTTTGGAACAGTAATAAGCTGCTGTAACAGATAATATCGAGGATTTATTGGCCTGTCCTTCAGGGAATGATGTGCTCTCAACTGGCCTTATTCCACTGGGCTTCCTTCACCTCTACCTGTATGAAACAGGAGCAGAGCTCTGTAAAGTCACTGGAATTACAAGAGGGTAAAGAAAGATAGGAAGATTATCCCAGTGTATTATCTGAGACTAGGGAATGTGGCAGGTGTTTGCAGTACATATAAAGATGTTTAAAAAGTATCAATCTAAGGCTTGTTTCACAGTGTCAAGGTACAAAGATACTGTGAGTGAAAGAACAAGGTGTAGGGTTCTAAGAAGAAATAAAATAGGGTTCTAAGAGAAATAAAATAGGCTGCATTTGGTGTGTCTGTGGAATTTTGTGCAGGAATTCAGTATTCACCTGAAGAAGCAGACTATGTACTTTACTAAATGCAACATGACCAATAGTGTGAAAAACACAAAAGTTGAAGCGTAGGTATAAAAAAAGAGGAAAGTCAAATGGCCAACTCCTTGTGCACTGGAAGAGCTGATGACATACAAATTAACCCCTGACATTTTGGGGAGTCTAGAAAGAATGCTTCAGAATTCAGAGACTTGTAGAAACAGCGTCATGATGCCAAGAATCTCTTGTTGCAGCTGACTGGAGAGTTTGGGGGCTGAGATGTCACTTATGACAATAGTTCCTTTTGCTCTGTGTGAACCTGTGTAGGTGGGGATTGTTTCAGCAAAGGGGGAGGCTCTTGTGCAAGGCAGGGCTGTGGGCTCAGTAGCCTCCAGGGGCAAATTCTGCCATGCATGTGCTTGCTTGTCCCTTTAAGGACTCTTCCTCCTTGTTCTTGTCCACTAATTATTAAAGATGATTTTCCAGTAGCTCCTTATTGCAGCTTCCTCTAACACTTCACATCATCTCAACAGCAGCTTAATTAGGAAATGGCCAAACCACCCAACACGTGAGGTCTTGGACAAGTAGCTCCCGTCTGTGAAAGCTGGTGATACTCAGAGCATGTTTGGATTAGCAGCTCTGAGTTCTGACAGAGGAGCAGAGCCATTCATCTGCAGGCTGTTGCATTTATTTATGTCAGGTCGGGTTATGGGCTGCCCTACATTCTACTGGTCTGTAGCTGGCATCAAGGTACCCAGGCACGAGGGTTGGATGCTTCTCATGCCTCCTATTGTGCCTCCTCTCAGTGACTGTGTCTTTGAGGGTCTGTTTTTTGACCAGTGTATTTTTGGTCTGCCTTGTCACAGTCACAGAAGGGCACCTAACAGGACACCTCCTCGATTTAACGTTCACTTGCGTGAAGCACAGATTTTTATTATGCAAATCCCAAATTTCTTGTGGGTGTTACTGAAAAGTAGAAAGAAAAGGGGTATCAGAAGAAGAATATAAATAAGAGAGATTTTCAAGGTTGTGGTGACCCTAGGCACACAAAAGTGAGAATGTAGGAATGGGAGGCAGCTGTGGATAGTTCCAATCTGTCTTTTGCCAATCCCACAGCCCCAAGGCACTCTGAGGGTTCAGCTGCCGTACTTGCAATTACACTCTTGAAATAAAGTCTGATAAAATCCGAGCTGCACTGCTGACCATTTGAATTACCCTTTCCTCGAGGCTGATCTGCAGTTGCAGACAAGAGGCAGGATGCAGGAGGCTTGGGCTCGTTCTGCAGAGCCAAGCAGGCTGCTCCTTCCCCTGCACTCTCTGCCCACAAGGGCCAAAGGCAGCAGGCTGGGTAAAACCCACGTCCTTGGGGTGGGCTGTTGTTAGCCTGGTGTCAGCACAGAAGACATGACAACCATCATTAAAATGTAAGATTTAGCCACATACCTGGAGCTTTGAAGCATCGGAGGCTGCGGGTGAGCAGGACACAGAGAGAGGCACTGGGAGGTCAGGGTGGCTGCATGGAGCAGCATCTCTCCTCTTAACAGGGTTCTTGACAGATGGATACATCAGCCTGGACTCCTGTCTTGTACTGCCCAGTAACACACGGGACAGATTTCCACAGACACCTTGTTCAGATAGATTAGCATTGATCTTCACACAGCTCTTCACAGCTGCTGAGAAATGCAAAGGTGGGGCAGAGCACAGCTATAGGTTTAGACATACTGGGGATATATTAGGGCATAATAAGCTTTCAAGGGAGTTCTTCTTAATTTGGGTACAGACTGCATATGCTAATTATATGGCAGCAGTCTTGGCAATTAGCATACATGCTTTCAACTTGCATTTGTGATTGCTGTAACAAAGCCAGCTCTGCCTTCTCCACTCACTGACTTCAAAGGCGTTGTCTTGATTTAAGAAATGCTGTCTAAAGCTGTTAGGAGAAAATGAAGCTGTGGTACTGCCACTGTCACGCTGCCCACTTAACAAACTGCGTGGTAAATGGATGAGCAGCCAAGCTCCCTGCAATGGTTCATGAGAGCTTTGAGGCTGGAAAATGCCAGCCAGCATTTATTGGCATTGGCATACAACATAATATTCCCACAGTGAATACAGCACAGGTCTTCCAAATCAGAGCATAATGTCCCTAAAATATCAGCACCCAAAGATACACCTTGGGTCCAGATCACAGGCTGTCATATTTAAAAGCAAATATTACGTACACATCCCAGAAGGGAAAGTAATAATCAGTGAAAGAAACAAGAATAGAAACAAAGAGAAAATGTGAAGTTCCCTTGGATGATCCTAGGACCAATGACCAGCATAGGCCATGATAACATTTAAAAACATTTGGCACCGTAATCTGCTTGGGTATTTTCATCAACCCCAGCAGACATTTTAAATTGCTGTAGCATTTCTGTAAATCTGGTTGCAAGTTATTTTCGAAAACATGGCTTAAACCCCGAAGAAAGTTAGTCTTTTACAAAATTTAACCCTAAAAGGAGTCATCAGCATGTGGTTGTACAACTGCAGTGGGTGAAGTTGTAGCCTTTGAGCCTGGCCAGAACTCTTCAGGGCAATTCCCTGCAGAGAGCCAGAGCTGCCTGAACTGCCTACACCAAAATTAAGGATTACATTCCCCTGTTGCTGCCAGAGTACATTTCTGGTTCTAGTCTCAAGCTACATCTTCCATGTAGAAGCTCATCTCAATGCTGCAGTGCCACAGTCAAACTGCAAATATTAGAGTGTCTTTCTAGAGACTGGTTGAGGTCACCCTGTGCTCAGCAGGTGCTGCTGAAGTTGATCTAGATTTCCTCCAGACGGAAGTGAAGCTGTGTCACATCATGCAAGAGCATCACTTAGTGCTTGGCATTTGGAATAAAACTTAGTGTTACACAATTATAATGTCGAATGGCTGGTGGCAATTTTGCCAGACAAAATCCCATGTCTTTCCCAGAAGGATTCAATCTTTAATATTGTTTTGATGCTAGAGGCTTTCCCAATTTCTGTTTATTAGAAATGACTTACCTATGTTGGAAGTGCTGCTTTAGCCCAATGCAGCTGGTTCCACCTACAGCACTGTGAAAAAATCCTGTCTGCAGCATTTTGCTTCCATGGACTTTTTGAATAACCAAAGGAAATTGTCACCTTGCAGAAATTAGGCCTTTGAAGGGCTAAAAGAGTGTTAGCTCTTCATCTGCTTTGTGTGCTTTAAGGCTCTTTCCAAAGGGTTTAGCTTTTACACATTCAAAACATGGAAATGTATTGCTGACAGGGAAATGTGGAAAGTTGAGTGCTGTGGATGGAAGAGCCCATGGAAGGAAGAACAAAACAGGGGCTCTCAGATACCAGTCCAGAGCCAAGCTGAGGAGGAGTGCAGCCACCTGGCTTCTCTCCCCTTTTTTCTATCTTTCTGTTATTACCTTTCTAAACCCAAATCACTAGCTGCAGTGGAGGTTCTTTGTAAACTGGTGATGAAATGCAGTATTTTGGGGGGCAGTCTTGTTCATTTGGAGCACATGTACAAGGCCAGATACCCTATATCCAGGCAGGCTCTATTACTTGGAAAAGATTTCCACTTGCAGAAGAAGAGGCCAGTTTTAATCAGCATCCTCATGCCCAGATTTCCTATAGAGCATAGAATAGGGAGCAGCTGTTTGCTCCACCTTCACCTATTTGAGCCACTGGGGGTTTTTTTTGTTGTTTTTTTGGTTTTTTTTAATGGGACTTTGGTGAATTCATTATGTTTTTATGTCTCAATGGAATCTTTCCTGTCTCTCTGGGGGAAGAACAAGTGTGGGATGACTGGATTCATTCCAGTTTCAAGGAAAAAAATAGTATTCAAGGTGTAATACATAAATGGAAAATCTGACTGTCCTGAACATTCATGTAAATGCAGTGATACCGTTGAACCTTCTTTACAAGACAGTAAAGAAGGCATTTTTATGATGCATTTTATGGGGCCAAGGAGATGGGTGAGCAATCTGTCCTGAAATTCTCTAACTAGTGTTTAAATCTTTATTCCCTGGAGGGATGACTTTGGTAACTGGAAAAGTGAGAACAATAGAAAACTGAGGTCAGTTTTGGCAGAAATGGGTCACAGTAATTCATAACTCAAAAATAACTCAGTTGGATCCACCTTCTCAGGCTCCAATTTTGCCACCTCCCTGCAGGTCCAGCAGCTTCGCTGTGGGCTGTGGTGTCCTGCTTGGGCAGGGCTGAGCAGCCTCTCACCCACTGCAAATTCAGGCTGTGGTTTTCTAATTAGCTTCCAGAAAATTAAGAGAAAAAATTACAAAAGTCTTGTAGCCCCTTAGAAGACTGCATGTTTCCCTGTGCTGGAGCCTCCTGGATGCAGAATTCTCATCAGTCCTCAGCGGGGTTGAGGCTCTGGAGTGCTGGCTGCAGCCAGAGAGGTGCAACGGAGCTGGCAGCACCTTGTGGTGACTCTTACAGGTGCCCGGAGCTCTCGGGATGCTGTTATCCCTGGAAAGGGGCACGTGGGATGCCTCTCCCCACATCCATGCTCCCGTGTCCGTCTGTCCTGGTGGCTGTACTGCCTCACCCAGCCTCAGCTCAGCCCAGCCTTCCTATGCTGTGATCACACCTCCTGATGGCACTGCAGACATACTTTTAGAAATCCCCAACAACTCCCTCCTTAGACCCATATTTCCAGCTCTTATTTAATGTTGCCCCCTTTTCAGAGGTTTTAAGAAAGATGGCAGTGCTTTATTGAGATTGGGTTCTTGTTTTGAGGGAGGCAGAATGATGGCATTTTATTTTGATTTAACAGCACACCCATTAGGATTTTGAAAGGTAGTAATATTCCCTGGAAACAGAAGAGGGCAGCTGTTTTTTGGGAAATGAAGAGTGCATTGACTATTTTTGAGAATGAAATAGCAGTCACTCAGATCTAGACGAGAGAGCTTTTTTTTTTTTTCATGAATGAATAAAAATAGCACAGTATTTCAGGGCTCATGCTGGTGTAATTAGTGTCTGAAATAGCTGGACCCCCATCACCTTCCACTGAGTCCCTGGGTTTTATCTGGCAAAATTAGATTCCTTGCAATTTTATTGCAATGTAATTAAAAAGTAACCAAGGGAATACAGAACTCGGTCTTCAGAGAGGTTCAGCTTCAGACAGAGTAAAAAGCATCTGCAGCTCACTGGATTGAGTCAGTTTCTTTATTTACTGCCCATGGGGGTAAAAAATGCTGTCAACTGTCTGTATGCATGGAAAAATCAGGTTTAGTGAATGTTTCTCAACCCCCACAAATGCATGGGGTTTTTTTAATTGAAAAAGGTTTTCAGTTTGTATTAAACAACAAATGCATAAATTCCAACCCAAAACTTCCTCCTGGAGTGAAACCTTCATTTGTAATTGCTCAAATAAGGCATCTTGATTTTTCAAACTTCCATTTCCAATGTTAACAATTACACAAGTTGGGCAGGCGATGCAGCGAGGTTAATTCCATCCAAATCTTTATTTCCTGGCAAATATTTGGCTGAAGATGATGTAGCTGCTGTAGTGTGCAGCCCTGAGCCATGATTTCAGGCCCAGAGCAGCCCCAGCCTGCCTTGCCTTCTGCCTGTACACCTATTTTTCAGTGTCTGCAAACAGCATATAGGCAGTGCAGCCTTGTAGCACAGAGTGGCCAGGTTTTCCATAAGAAATTTCCCACACCTGATTTTCCACATGATGCCTGTTCCCCATCCAAAACTCACATTCCCCACCCCAGGTCCCCGTGGCCGGGGCTGTGCTGGGGGCATGGCTGGATCCAGAGTCAGGAACTTGGGTCTGTTTTTAAAGCCAAAATAATCGTGCTGAATCCCATGGAAACACCTGTCCTGGATGTGTTTGCCCCCAGTCTGTTGTGTGTTTCCTGGATGCCACATCCTGGATATGGCTCTTCATGAGAGGGGCAGTTAATCCCTGTTCATGTGGGACTTGTACTTCCCAGTGCCTTCCTTGGTCCAGGTAGGTAATCTGGAAAACTCAAGAGTGACTTCTCCCAGAACCTTCCCAGTGCCACTATGTCCTTCCAGCACTGGAAAAAACCTGGGAATTTTTGTATTTGTCTGCACCAAGAAGCATGTGAAAAACAAATTGTCTTTTTTTTTTTTTTCAATAGCTCCGAGGCAGAAATAATTAGAGACCCTCCGTAATGAAACAGTACTGACTGAAAGGGTAGCCCTAAAAAGACTGCTCTTCTGATGCAGGAAATAATGAGGGCTGCCCTAAACTTTTAATCAGAGGCTCAAATTTTATTTGCAGCTCCTGACAAGGATAGCGTCCCTTAATAAGGCTCCTGACAGTTCCAAACTCCTGAAATTAATATGAGAGCAGTGAGGATTTAATGGAAGCGCTAATTACAGATGCTGGAATTATTCTGCTGCAATTCAGAACCTCTGATGTGGAGAAGCTCTTAGCACGGTTGGGCTGCCGTCTAATTTCGATGAAGTTTTGCTGTGAAAGGTGACCCTGGCTTTACAGACCTTCCTTCTGAGAGGTGTGGGCATCCTTCCCTCACACTGACTTCCACAACTTGTAAAGAACTGGGATGCAAGCAAATAATCCTTCCTGCTCTGCAGACGGTGCTACTCATACCCTTCTTGAGTGCTCTTCCCTCTCTTTCCCCTCCCATGATTAGTCATAATATCCTAGTGGACTCACATCCAGGCTTTCTCCAAAAAAGCTGACTGGTTATGCAGGTGGATAAAACACAGTTGGCTGTGGCAGTTTGTACCTGGAGCGCCAGCTCTGCAGCAGGAGCAGCTGAACCTCACGTGGAACAGCTCCTGCTTCTCTGTGCATCATGGTCTCGTTTTTAGACCAACTGGTACCAACAAATGGGTGTCACTTCATGTGGTTATTCAGAGGTTGGTGGGGATGGATGGAAGTGGAGGCCAGGCAGCCTCTAGATGAGAGAGAACGATCCATGGGATGAAGCCACCTCAGCCTCTTACCCTGAGTGACCTCCCAAAAAGCACAGACCTTTGGAAACAGTCTGGCATCATCAGTAGTCCTATTTATGCCTTGCTCCAGAGCCACTTCTTGCCTCAGACTTACTCTGAATCTCTCAGAGGTGTGTGGAGACCCTGCCAGGTCTCTGGGGCCAGTGGGCTGCGGGAGGTGGTCTCTGGCTAGTGAGTCCTTGGCAGGCTGGGCTGGTGGGCTCCACCCTTAGCAACCAGCTGGTCCTTTGGAGCCTTCATGATGATGCCAGGAGATAGCTGTTGGCCTGAAAGGCTGCTCTGAACACCCTGAAGGACCCTGTCATCATCCTCCTAAAGGTTTTGTTGAGGTTTTGGAGACTGGCTATGAGGCAGAAAGCCCAAACTGCCCTCCTTGCATATCCTGAAAATACTCTCTCTGGATGTTTAGCATTCAGGAGAACAAGAACTAAACTCGAAGGCTTTAAAGGGGGAGATTAGATTTCCAAGATCAGAAATCACAGACTGAGGGACTACAGAGGGCCCTTCCCCAAAACATGAATGTCTTTTGATCTATGCAACTTTTTCTAGTCTCACAGACAGCTGTGAAACCTGAATCTTGATATTAGATCCAACTGTTGAATGGCATTAGATGATTCATCTCTGCTATTAACACAAAAAAGTAATACCATTTTCTGCTTTGCACATAATGCCTTTTGAGAAATAGATGAAGACATAAGGGACACCGAAGAATTATTTAATCTAGGCTTTTTTCCTTCAGCCCTGGATTTTGTCACTCTATTGAATGATTACACTCCAGTTCCTGCCCTTCCCCAGTTACTCTGGAGACAGTGACAAAGGCAGGAGCCATCTCATCCCTGCCCCTCTCCTGAGGGAGGGGTGTGCATCTTTTATCAAAAAGTAATAAATGTTCTTTGGTATAACAGAGAGAAAAGAAGGAGGGGGAAATCACCAAGCTGGTTTCAATATGCTCTGTTAATAAGCCAGAGCCACTGTCATAAAAATGCCAGCAACCAGCATTGAAAATCGAAATATAATCTCAATGATTCAGCTGTGAAATCTAATTTGGCCAAAGAGGTGGCTTGGAGATTTTTCCACCCTCTCTGGTCAACATGGAGTCATGTGCATAAATACAAATATTGCTAGGAAACTTTGCAATGAATCATATGCTCTGTGGCAATAAAGATGGAGAAGTTTTTATTGTGGTAATTCTTGGCATGGGGCGTGGATTTTGCAGCTGAAAGACAATGGCCAATTTTATGGATTTTTGAGCTTTTATTTATTTGTGAGGACCTTGAAAGAGTGGAGTTTGAGTACCTCATTCCTCTCTCACTCTGATACTAAAAAATAGAGAGCAATAAATCAAAGATGAATTGGTAGAAGTAAAAATTACAGTCAGGAAAAATCTTATGGTGTTGAATTTTGGGGAAGGATATTTGTAAACCAAATACTTAGTTCCAAATGTCACTGTAAAATAATGTTCTCTCTAAATTTCCCTGAAATTGTGGACCATGTGCTGATTAGTGGATGATGGGTGTTGAGCTGACCTCAGCTCACACTAAACCTTCTAAAAGTAAAGAATTTTTAAATCAAAATTTTGTACTAAAAATTGATAATTTTGAATGCTGTGAGTGGGGAGAGAATGACATTTTACACAAGCATCTTAAAAGCTCCAGTTGTCCATATAACTGAGTAGTGGGTGGCCTCATAACATCCATATTTGTGTTTATATTTGTGTTTATATTTAAGGTTAAGTGCTGTTGTAACTCTGGTGAATTATACAGAAAGAAATGAGTTAACTTCCCAGAGCTGGAAACAGAAAATCATTTTTTCTTTAGGGCCATTCTTGCTGTTAAAGGTTTGTGAAGAGCAAGCTGCATTTTTCTCAGCACATTATTATTGCAATTGTTTCCCTGGCACTGACAGCAACCCCAGCACTTTCTCATTATGTGGTAGATGTGCAAGAGCCTGCTCTGTCTCCCATTAAAATCAATAACTATCTTCTTTAATTAGCATTCAAATTATGATCAGTCTTTTAACATTACTATCAATTAGGCACAGCACAGCCATGCCCTGTTGTTTGTCTGAATTCTTCCAAGTGAGCCGAGTCCACAGAGACTGGGTGGGCTCATGGGCAGCAGCCAGACCCCAGGGATCTGGGCTGAGTCCACTGATGGTCACAGGCTCCCTGAAATATTGCTGGAGGAGGAGGAGGAGGCTCTCCTGAAACAACAGACACAGCACAGCTGGGTTGATTGCCCTGTTCCAATCAAATGAATAACTTGGAAGTGCCAGAAATGTGATTACACCCACAGAAAAGCGAACCTTTCCTCCTTTTTCCCTCCGTGCTGGGTGCCGAGGGCTGCAGGGACCTTGGCATGCAGTGAACTTTCCCCAGGAGCTGGGCTGGGGCCCAGAAATTAACACGTGCAGGTTTCTGAGGCAAATTACAGCACATGGGAGCAAAAGATAACTGGCTGCAAAGCTGCAGGTTGGAAAGCCAGGGCATAATAATGCTGGGTTTATTCTTCTCCAAGTGTTGTATATCAAGGAACTGAGGTAGATGTTGAGGAGGCACCAAGGGAGTTTGAAATGATTGATGTGTCATCATGACTCCTCCAAAGCACCTGCCAAGGGGGACCTGGGACGGGGCAATGCAGGTTCCAGGGACTGAAGCTTGTGTTTGCTGTGCAAGATTGTTTCTTCAGATTGGGATCAGAGTATTTGCAGTGCTTCAGGCAAAAAAAAAAAAAAA